>CM075986.1:25731302-25791336 GCA_038087875.1 Malacoraja senta | reverse complement strand
AAAAGTGATGATTTGGTGCATTGTGTTTATGTTGGTTCAAAGACTGTTTAATTCAGGTTTGTTTAAGGATATAGTGCAGAAACAGACCCTTCGGCCCTCCGAGTCCGTGCCGACCAACAATCCCCGCACATTAATACTATCCTACACACACTAAGGACAATTTACACTTATACCAAGTATACAAACTTATGCCAATTAACCTACAAATCTACATCTTTGGAGTGTGGGTGAAACCGGAGATCTCGGAGAAAACTCATGGGGAGAACATACAAAATCTGTACAGACAGCACCCATAGTTGGGATCGAACCCGGGTCTCTGGCCCTTCATCAGCCATGATCAGCCATGATCATATTGAATGGCGGTGCAGGCTCGAATGGCCGAATGGCTTACTCCTGCACCTATTTTCTATGTTTCTATGTTTCATGCGTTGTAAGGCAGCAATTCTACCGCTGGGCCACTTTGCCGTTCCTGTGATGTTCACTAAATTGCAATCTTCAAATCTTGCAAAATATCCTTTAAATAAAGCTGTTTCCAACATTCATCCACTTGTCAAGTTAGTTTGGCACAGCAGCTACTCCCTGACCTCTTGGTCAATGTGTTCTGGGCTTTAATCCCAGTCCCATGTTCAAACACAAGTGTCAGGTGGATGACTCGCTGGGACCTTGACGAAATTATGTGTCATCAGTGGAATACTCTTTCAAGTATAATATTAAAGTAATGCCTTGTTCATCAATGCAATCAGATATAAAATAACCCCAGGTATTATTCATTCAAGAACCGTGGAGCTGTCTTTAGACGTTTAGAGATACATTTAGGGAAACAGGCATGATCCGGAAATAGGAAACAGGAAATAGCATGATCCGAAAAGCTAGGGACAATTTGCAATTTTTTTTTTACCTAAGCCAATTAACGTACAAACCTGCAAATCTTTGGAGTGTGGGAGGAAACCAGAGCACCAGGAGAAAACTCATGCAGGTCACAGGGAGAACGTACAAACACAAACAGGGATGTAATGCTGAGGCTCTATAAGGCGCTGGTCAGGCTGCATTGGAGTATTGTGAGCAATTTTGGGCACCATTTCTGAGGAAGGATGTGCTGGCTCTGGAGAGGCTCCAGAGGAGGTTACAAGAATGATCCCAGGATTGAGTAGGTTAACCTATAATGAGCGTTTGATGGCATTAGACGTACTCGCTGGAGTTTCGAAGAATGAGGGGGGACCTCATTGAAAGGTACGGAATAGTGAAAGGCTTGGAGAGTGGATTGGTGGAGAGGATGTTTCCACTGGTGGGAGAGTCTTTGAGAGTCCTTGAAGGGTCTTGACCCGAAACGTCACCCATTCCTTCTCTCCATAGATGCTGCCTCACCCGCTGAGTCACTCCATCATTTTGTGCCCTATCTTAGATGCTATCAAGCATCGGCAGTTCTTTCTTACACATCCTCGGTAGACTATTTAGTATTAAAGGAGGAGGAGCTTCCTTTCTCTGACAGTGGTTGAATCTTTTGAGTTGTCTACCCTGCGAGGCTTTGGAGGGTCAATTATTGAGTTAATTCAAAAACGAGATTCAGTATTAGAGGAATCAAAGTATATGGGGAGAGAGCAGAAAAACTATGATCGAGGTAGAAAGTCAGCCACGATCTTGGTGAATAGTGGAAGAGACTCAACAACCTACTCCTTCTCTTATGTCTGATATTCTTACTCTCTATGAACATGGCTGAGAGTTAGATTTGGTAAAAGGATAATACTCTCTTTTCTTCTCCTTCTGCCTGTTTTCCACTCTCTTGCTCTATGCAAAAAAGTAACAATGCTAAAGGAAGCAAGCTAGCTGTTGGCTAGATGGGAACGGGAAATTGGTGCGACTTGGGTGGGGGAGGGGTGGAGAGAGAAGGAGTGCAGGGGTTACTTGAAGTTAGATAAATCAATATTTGTAAAGTGTAGGAAGGAACTGCAGATGCAGGTTTGCACCAGAGATAGACACAAAATGCTGGAGTAACTCAGCATCTCTGGAGAAAAGGAATAGGTGACCTTTTGGTCGAGACCCTTCTTCAGACTCTGAAGAAGGGTGTCAACTCAAAACATCATCTATTCCATATCTTCAGAGATGCTGTATGTCCACTAGTTTAGTTTAGTTTAGTGATACAGAGCGGGATCAGGCCCTTCGGCCCACTGACCAGCCGTCCCCCGCATATATACACAACCCTACACACACTAGGACAATTTTACATTTACACCAAGCCAATTAACCTACAAACCTGTACATTTTTTGAATGTGGGAGGAATCTGAAGATCTCAGAGAAAAACCACACAGGTCATGGGGAGAACGTACAAACTCCGTACAGACATCACCCGTAGTCAGGATCGAACCTGGGTCTCTGGCACTGTAAGGCAGCAACTCTACCGCTGCACCACTGTGCTGAGTTACTCGAGCGTTTTGTGTCTATCACTCATGACTGGTGTTTTTTTAAACTACTTTGAGACACAAAAGAAACAGGTTAGCAATATTTTTAAAATGCCATCCTTGTTTTCAAGACCTTGGTCGCGCCCTGCCTTACCTGCAGGGTAAGGCTTTGTATTGTATCCAGGGTAAGGCTTGGTATTGTATCCAGGGTAAGGGGGAGAATGAGGGCCAGGGGCAGTTTACTGTTCTGGATGTCAGATGTGGGAGGTCATGGAGTCTGATACCCCTCCAGACGTCCACATCTGTGCCAGGTGCGTAGTGATGGGGTTCCTAAGGGACCGTGTTAGGAACCTGGAGCAGCAGCTCGATGACCTCTGTCTGATCAGGGAGAGTGAGGAGGTCATAGAAAGGAGTTATAGGGAGGTGGCCACTCCAAGACCACGGGAGGCAGACAGTGGGTCATGGTTAGGAAGGGCAAGGGGCAGAGGCAGGGACTAGAGAGTACCCCGGTGGCTGTACACCTTGAAAATAAGTACTCCTGTTTAAGTACTGTTGGGGGGGACAGCCTTCCTGGGGGTAGTGACAGCGGCCGGGCCTCCGGCACAGAGACCGGCCCTGTTGCTCAGAAGGGTAGGGAAAAGAAGAGGAGGGCAATAGTAATAGGGGACTCTATGGTTTAGTGGGTCGGATAGGCGATTCTGTGGACACAGTCAGGAGACCCGGATGGTAGTGTGCCTCCCTGGTGCCAGGGTCAGGGATGTGTCTGAACGCGTCCAAGATATCCTGAAATCGGAGGGAGAGGAGCCTGAGGTTGTGGTACATATAGGTACCAATGACATAGGCAGAAAAAGAGAAGATGTCCTGAAAGGAGAATTAGGGAGTTGGGAGGAGAGTTAAGGAGAAGGTCCGCAAAGGTAACAATCTCAGGATTACTACCTGTGCCACGCGACAGTGAGAGTAGGAATGGAATGAGGTGGAGGATAAATGCATGGCTGAGGAACTGGTGCAGCGGGCAGGGATTCAAATTTCTGGATCATTGGGACCTCTTTTGGGGAAGGTGTGACCTGTACAGAAGGACGGGTTGCACTTGAACCCGAGGGGAACCAATATTCTGGCGGGGAGATTTGCAAAGGCTACTGGGGAGACTTTAAACTAGAACGGTTGGGAGAGGGACTCAAATAGAGAAAGATAGTAGAAAATGTGGGAGGCAGGAGGCAGAGAAGGGAAACACTCGGACCCAAAATGTAGGGGAGAAAGAAGAAAAAGTTAATAAACAGAGAATAAGTGGTGGGTGGGTTTCTTAAATGTGTATATTTTAATGCTAGGAGCATTGTAAGAAAGGTGGATGAGCTTAGAGTCTGGATTGACACCTGGAAGTATGATGTTGTGGCGATCAGTGAAACATGGTTGCAGGAGGGCTGTGATTAGAAACTAAATATTCCATGATTTCGTTGCTTCAGGGTGATAGAATTGGAGGGGCAAGAGGTGGGGGTGTTGCATTGCTTGTCAAGGAAGATATTACAGCAGTGCTTTGGCACGATAGATTAGAGGGCTCGTCTCGGGAGGCTATTTGGGTGGAGCTGAGAAATGGGAAAGGTGTAGCAACACTGATAGGGGTGTATTATAGACCACCAAATGGGGAGCGAGAATTGGAAGAGCAAATATGTAAGGAGATAGCAGATATTAGTAGTAAGCACAAGGTAGTGATTGTGGAGATTTCAATTTTCCACACATAGACTGGGAAACACATTCTGTAAAAGGGCTGGATGGTTTGGAGTTTGTAAAATGTGTGCAGGATAGTTTTTTGCAGCAATACAGCAGAGGTACCTACTAGAGAAGGGGCAGTGCTAGACCTCCTGTTAGGAAATGAGACAGGGCAGGTGGCGGAGGTAAGCGTCGGGGAGCACTTCGGGTCCAGTGATCACAGTACCATTAGTTTCAATATAATTATGGAGAGGGTCAGAACTGGACCTAGGGTTGAGATTTTTGATTGGAGAAAGGCTAACTTGAGGAGATGCGAAAGATTTAAAAGGAGTGAATTGGGACATGTAGTTTTATGGGAAGGATGTAGAAGAGAAATGGAGGACATTTAAAGGTGACATTTTAAGAGTACAGAATCTTTGTCCCTGTTCTGTTGAAAGGAAATAGTAAAAATTGGAAAGAGCCATGGTTTTCAAGGGAAATTGGACACTTGGTTCGGAAAAAGAGAGAGATCTACAATAATTATAGGCAGCATGGAGTAAATGAGGTGCTTGAGGAGTATAAAGAATGTAAAAAGAATATTAAGAAATAAATTAGAAAAGCTAAAAGAAGATATGAGGTTGCTTTGGCAAGTAAGGTGAAAGTAAATCCAAAGGGTTTCTACAGCTATATTAATAGCAAAAGGATAACAGGAATAAAATTGGTCCATTAGAGAGTCAGAGTGGACAGCTATCTGCAGAGCCAAAAGAGATGGGGGAGATATTGAACAATTTCTTTTCTTCGGTATTCACCAAGGAGAAGGATATGGAATTATGTGAGGTAAGGGAAACAAGCAGAGTAGCAATGGAAACTATGAGATTCAAAGAAGAGGAGGTGCGGACACTTTTGAAAAATATGAAAACGGATAAGTCTCCAGGTCTGACAGGATATTCCCTAGGGGATATTGAGGGAAGTTAGTGTAGAAATAGCAGGGGCTATGACAGAAATATTTCAAATGTCATTAGAAACAGGAATAGTGCCAGAGGATTGGCGTACTGCGCATGTTGTTCCGTTGTTTAAAAAGGGTTCTAAGAGTAAACCTAGCAATTATAGACCTGTTAGTTTGACGTCAGTGGTGGGCAAATTAATGGAAAGGATACTTAAAGATAATATATATAAGCATCTGGATAAGCAGGGTCTGATTAGGAACAGTCAACATGGATTTGTGCCTGGAAGGTCATGTTTGACTAATCTTCTAGAATTTTTCGAAGAGGTTACTAGGGAAATTGATGAGGGTAAAGCAGTGGATGTTGTCTATATGGACTTCAGTAAGGCCTTTGACAAGGTTTCCTCATGGAAGGTTGGTTAAGAAGATTAAATTGTTGGGTATTAATGGTGGAGTAGCAAGATGGATTCAACAGTGGCTGAATGGGAGATGCCAGAGAGTAATGGTGGATGGCTGTTTGTCAGGTTGGGAGCCGGTGACTAGTGGGGTGCCTCAGGGGTCTGTGTTGGGTCCACTGTTTGTCATGTACATCAATGATCTGGATGATGATGTGGAAAATTGGATTAGTAAGTATGCAGATGATACTAAGATAGGTGGTGTGGTGGATAATGAAGTAGATTTTCAAAGTCTACAGAGAGATTTAGCCATTTGAAAGAGTGGGCTGAAAGATGGCAGATGGAGTTTAATGCTGATAAATGTGAGGTACTACACCTCGGCAGGACAAATCAAAATAGGACGTACATGGTAAATGGTAGAGAATTGAGGAATGCAGTTGAACAGAGGGATCTAGGAATAACTGTGCATAGTTCCCTGAAGGTGGAATCTCATGTAGATAGGGTGGTAAAGAAAGCTTTTGGGGTGCTGGCCTTTATAAATCAGAGCACTGAAGATAGAAGTTGGGATGTAATGTTTAAATTGTACAAGGCATTGGTGAGGCCAATTCTGGAGTATGGAGTACAATTTTGGTCGCCTAATTATAGGAAGGATGTCAACAAAATAGAGAGAGTACAGAGGAGATTTACTAGAATGTTGCCTGGGTTTCAGCAACTAAGTTACAGAAAAAGGTTGAACAAGTTAGGTCTTTATTCTTTGGAGCGCAGAAGGTTAAGAGGGGACTTGATAGAGGTCTTTAAAATGATGAGCGGGTTAGACAGAGTTGACGTGGATAAGCTTTTCCCATTGAGAGTAGGGAAGATTCAAACAAGGGGACATGACTTGAGAATTAAGGGACAGAAGTTTAGGGGTAACATTAGGGGGAACTTCTTTACTCAGAGAGTGGTAGCTGTGTGGAATGAGGTTCCAGTGGAAGTGGTGGAGGCTGGTTCGATTTTATCCTTTAAAAATAGATTGGATAGGTATATGGACGGGAATGGAATGGAGGGTTATGGTCTGAGTGCAGGTAGATGGGACTTGGGGGAAGTATTTAAAAAAATATATAATTTTAAAAAAGGTTCATAGATACATAGATACATATAAAATAGGTGCAGGAGTAGGCCATTCGGCCCTTCGAGCCTGCACCGCCATTCAATATGATCATGGCTGATCATCCAACTCAGTATCCCGTACCTGCCTTCTCTCCATACCCCCTGATCCCCTTAGCCACAAGGGCCACATCTAACTCCCTCTTAAATATAGCCAATGAACTGGCCTCAACTACCCTCTGTGGCAGAGAGTTCCAGAGATTCACCACTCTCTGTGTGAAAAGTTTTTCCTCATCTCGGTCTTAAAGGATTTCCCCCTTATCCTTAAGCTGTGACCCCTTGTCCTGGACTTCCCCAACATCGGGAACAATCTTCCTGCATCTAGCCTGTCAACCCCATAAGAATTTTGTACGTTTCTATAAGATCCCCTCTCAATCTCCTAAATTCTAGCGAGTACAAGCCAAGTCTATCCAGTCTTTCTTCATATGAAAGTCCTGACATCCCAGGAATCAGTCTGGTGAACCTTCTCTGCACTCCCTCTATGGCTATAATGTCCTTCCTCAGATTCGGCACGGATTTGAAGGCCGAGATGGCCTGTTTCCGTGCTGTAATGGTTATATGGTTATCTCTGTAACCTCTTCCTTCTAACGTATTAGGGCAATGAAATGAATGCAAGTTCTTGTAGGGATTTGAGATAACATTTGCAATTGGCCCTTTGGTTCATCACCAGCCCTCATAGACAGGTTCTCCATGGTGAACAGAGGGGTGATTTGTGGCAGGGTTGATGCCTGGCACTGCAACACACAGCAATGTGGAAGAGAGTGGTTCATGCCACCTTGCCAACACACTGGATCCCTGCACACTGCACTGTCAGACTGTGTCTCTCTATACATAATGCTTTACTGATAACTGAAGGCTGTTTCTATGAGTGCTCTCTTTCACGAGATGGCATCTTGAGCATGAATATGAAGTGGCAGAGTACTCAGACTTGCAGGCTTGGCTGGATTGTCCCCAGCGCAACGGGAAGTCAGAGGAGATGACATTGTGTGGCTGCAAAAGAGATAGGCAAAACATCCATACTGATGCGCAGGAAGGAACTGCAGCTGCTGATTTACATTGTAGATAGACACAAAATGCTGGAATAACTCAGCAGGTCAGGCAGCATCGCTGGAGAAAAGGAATAGGTGACGTTTTGGACTGAGACTCTTCTTCAGACTGAGATTCAGGGGAGAGGGAAACGAGAGATAGGTGAAGGTCCAACGAACAATTAAATGAAAGGTTTGCAAAAGGACAAATCAAAGCCAGCAGCCATGCACTTGCTGCTGGTTTCTGTTCACCAGCTGCTGGTTCTCCACAAGAACATTATCACTCTTCAGTCAAACATTCTGTGCAACACAGAAACCAGGGATCATTTGTCCCTCAGATAGACACAAAAAGCTGGAGTAACTCAGCGGGACAGGCAGCATCTCTGGATTGAAGGAATGGGTGTCGATTTGGGTCGAGAACCTTCTGAAGAAGAGTGATTCTGAAGAAGGGTCTCCACCCGAAACGTCACACATTCCTTTTCTCCAGAGATGCTGCCTGTCCCGTTGAGTTACTCCAGCTTTTTGTGTCTATCTTCGGTTTAAACCAGCATCTGCAGTTCCTTCCTACATCATTTGTCCTTCGTCCATTCTTCTGCATGGCTGGCTGTGGCTGTAATTAGGCTTGGTCATGTTGCCTCTTAGAGTCAGAGAGCCATAGAATGATACAGCGGGGAAACAGGCCATTGAGCCCAACTTGCCCACACAAGTGGGCAACATGCAGCCAACATGTCCCATCTACACTAGTCCCACCTGCCTGCTTTTGGCCCATATCCCTCAAAGCTGTCCTATCCATGTACTGTCTAACTGTTTCTTAAATGTTGGGATAGTCCCTGCCTCATCTACCTCCTCTGACAGCTTGTTCCATACACCCACCACCCTTTGTGTGAAAACGTTACCCCTAGGATTCCTATTGAAACTTATCCCCTTCACCTTTACCCTATATCTTGATTCACTTATTCTGGGCAGGGGACTGTGCATCTACCCAATCTATTCCTCTCATGATTTTATACACCTCATTAAGATCACCCCCTCATTCTCCTGCGCTCCAGAGAATAGTCCCAGCCTACTCAACCTCTCCCTATAGCTCAGACCCTCTAGTCCTGGCAACATCCTCATAAATCATCTCTGTACCCTTTCCATGACAAGATGACGACATCTTTCCTATCTATAGGTAAGATTCAGAGGCAGACCTATTACAGGACATCCTCACTAGAAGACAGTAACTCGCAGTTAAAAGCAAAGTTGAGTGCAGTAACGCATCATAAGGCACACTCACAATACAGGGCGGCTCGGTGGTGCAGCGGTAGAGTTGCTGCCTTACAGTGAATGCAGCGCGCCGGAGACCGATTACGGGTGCTCTCTGTACGGAGTTTGTACATTCTCCCCGTGACCGCGTGGGTTTTCTCCGAGATCTTCAGTTTCCTCCACACTCCAAAGACGTACAGGTTTGTAGGTTAATTGGCTTGGTAAATGTAAAAATTGTCCCTAGTGTTTGTAGGATAGAGTTAATGTGTGGGGATCACTGGTCGGCGCGGACCCGGTGGGCCGAAGGGCCTGTTTTGGCACTGTATCTCTAAACTAAACTATACTAAACTACACGGCACACACAGTCTAGTACAGTTTAGTTTAGAGATACAGCGCAGAATCATACCTTCGGCCCACCGAGTCCGCACCGACAAGCGATCCCCGCATACTAACACTATCCAAGACACACTAGGGGCAATTTAAATTTTTTACCAAAGCCAATTTGCCTATAAACCTGTAAGTCTTTGAAATGTGGGAGGAAACCGGAGCACCCAGAGAAAACCGCGCGGTCACAGGGAGAACATACAAACTCCATACAGACAGCACCCGTAGTCAAGATCGAACCTGGGTCTCTGGCGCTGTAAGGCAGCTGCGCCACCGTGCCGAAAAGTTCAGAAAAGTACACACTCCTCAATAACACTATACCAGTTTTCCTTAAATAAAATCAATCAATCCATGCAAACCGTTAACTATGCACGTAAAAAACAGTTTAACAATTTCCTCAGAGAAACTTCTACAATTAATTCTTGGTAAGACATACAAACACAGCAGTACATTGAACTGAACTTCCCTCAGTCTCTTTGCTTTTTCAACTGCAACGCTCTTCCTATCCAAGCGCATTCACTGCTCTGAAAATATCAAGTCCATGCACAGTGGTGCAGCTGGTAGAGCTGCTGCCTCCCAGCTCCAGGCAACCTGGGGTTCAATCCTGACCTCGGCTACTGTCTGCGTGGAGTTTGCACGTTTTCCCTGTGTGTTTCCTCCGGCTGCCATGGTTTCCTCCCACATCCCAAGATTGTATTTGTTGGCAGGTTAAATGGCCACTGTAAAATTACCCTGGTGTCGCAGTGAGTGGTAGAACCATGGGGGATTTGATGAGGAGGTGGGGATAATACGAGGGGTTAAGATAATAGGTGAATGTAAAAATGGATGCTTGATGGTTAGCATGCACTCTGTGGGCCGAATGGCCTGTTTCTCAGCCATATCTCTCTAGAACTCTATGACAATCGATCCCCTGGGTTCACTTTTCCAGTCTAGCTTCAAGCGCATCTCTCTGTGATTGTTACTTTAACATTGTTGGCTTCAAAACTATGCACAATCATGAATCCATTGCATATCATATTGTAAGCACAAGCAGTAGATGTAAAACTACAAAAGTAGTTTGTATCATCACCTTTCTCAACTACTACAGAAGTTCCATTTGGGCAAGGTATTTGTTACGTTACTGGATACCATGAAATTAATTACGATCTTGGCTTTGATTGCTTCTCAATGCTCTCTTTCCAAACCATCCTGCACTGATTCTCATTCTGGCTTCCTATTACAGTCTCTTTTGAAGTCAGGTCAACTTCTCTGGCTTCCTGTTTATGGATGGTCTCCATGTTAAGAACAAAGAATATCGAACAAACAGCACAGGGTCAGGCCATTCAGCCCACAATGAACGTGCCGAGCGTAAGGCCAAGTCATATCTGCCTGCACATAATCTATATTCCTTCTTTCCCTGCATTTCTATCCGCCTATCCAAAAGTGGCTTAAATGCCACTATCGTATCTGCTCAACAACCACCCACAGCAGCACGTTCCAGGAACTCACCACTCTCTGTGTAAAAAATAATTTAAAAAAGCTGTAGAGAATAGACATCAGTATGGAATCTGAAGAAGGGTCTTGACCCGAAACGTCACCTATTCCATTTCTCCGGAGATGCTGCCGGTCCCGCTGAGTTACTCCAGCATTTTGTGTCTATCTTCGATGTAAACCAGCATCTGCAGTTCCTTCCTGCGCATCAGTATGGAGGTTTCGCCTATCTCTTTTGCAATCACACAATGTCATCTCCTCTGACTTCCTGTTTGTGGGTTGTTTCTGTTAATGGAACTGGAAAAGAGGGAAAACATTAGTTTTCAGCCGCAGAAAACCTGGAGGTGGGATAGGCAAACCTTCTTTGTGCTTAGCTTACTGAACGTTCATTTGTTTCCTGATCTTCCTCAGCATTTGATTCAACCGATTCACCCACAGATCTGTTTTATACTCATACCTCATCGTGTCCAAAGCAAATGTCGACATGTGCAGAAATAGACACCAAGTGCTGGAGTACTTCAGTCTGAAGAAGGGTCCCGACCCTATACATCAGACATCCTTTTTCTCCAGAGATGTAGCCTGACCCGCTGAGTTACTCCAACACTTTGTGTCTTTCTTTGGGATAAACCAGCATTTGCAGTTCTTTGATTCTACATGGATATGTGCAGTTTCTTTTCCCAGGTATTTGCACCCCTGCATTACTCAATGACAATTAGATCAGAGGGTTATCGTGAATGGGGGTGTTGAGGCTGCAGCAATGTCCTTTGCAAGTCCTCCTGAGTTTGATGTTCAGATGACTGCAGCCTTTCCCACCTTCGGGTTCTGCGCTGATTTACTGACAGACCTTATTGCAATGTTCATTGATTGAATGAGAGATACAGCATGGAAACAGGCTCTTCATCCCACCAAAGATAGACACGAAAAACTGCAGTAACTCAGTGGGACAGGCAGCATCTCTGGAGAGAAGGAATGGGTGATGTTTCTGGTCGAGACCCTTCTTCAGACGTCTCCACCGGTCCCCCTCTTGAACTCCCCAGAACTTCTACCCTTTCTAGAAAATTCCCCTCCACGCACACCTCAACGAGTTCCGGGTCCGCAACGACGTAGAGTTTTTCTTCCGTCGCCTCCACCTCCGTGCCTTTTTTTATGGGAAAGAGTCCTCACCACCTCTTCTCCCATCTCCACCAGTCCCGCTCCTCTTGGACCACAGAATGGCCTTCTACCCTCTCTAGAAACCGCAGCTCTTCAGCCCACCAAGTCCACACTGACTACTGATCACCCATTCACACTAGTTCTGTGCTATTCCACTTTCTCATTCACCTACAAACCCGCACGTCTTCAGGATGTTGGAGGAAAGCGAGCATCCGGAGGAAATGCATGCAGTCAAGGGGAGAAAATGCAAACTCCACACAGACAGCACCCGAGTTCAGGATTGAACCGGGGCCTCTGACACTTTTAGGCAGTGGCTCTACCAGCTGTACCATTACTAAATTGATGTGAGTCTTCAATGAGAAGGAAGGTCATGCTGCCATTACCATATCTGTGGGCTTATCCAGCTGTTAGCTGCTGAGAACACATGCTAAGTGAAGCTGTATACCTATTGTAAGCATCACCATATTGATATCTATTGTCTCAGACTCTTTGAACTTTAGTTTAGTTTATTGTCACGTGTACTGAGGTACAGTGTAAAGCTTTTGTTGTGTGCTAACCAGTCAGCAGAATTATAACACATGATGATATTCAGGTCTCATGTATCAGATTCTCTCTTCATCCAAACAGCGCACTAAATGAACCCACAGTGTCAAACTCTGTAAATGGATCATTTTGCCTGGGCCTTTCACTTGACCATGTGCTCACCAATCATGTCCAGGGACCTACATTGGTCTCAAATCTCTGATGTCCTTGGATTAGATTTTCCCTTTTTCACCCATGCGATATATTCTCTGTTATCTCAGACATTTCCAGCCTTATAACATGAGAAATCTCCTTGCCTTCTGTTTGTGTGTGCCCCCATTGCTGTGTTCCGTATCGTCTCCTGGGATCCAGAGTATTACTTGCACTCAGATCATTCCCATCCATTTCACGTCAATGGCTGAACCCATTCATCCTCTTCAGCTCCCGAATGTACCCATGGATCTGTGGTTCAACCTGACCTCCGGTGCTGTCCACGTTGAGTTTGCATGTTCTCGCCTGACCATGTGGTCAGGTTTCTGCTGGGTGCTCTGGTTTCTTCCAACAAAACATCGAACAGTTCAGCACAAAAACCTTTGGCACATAATGTCTGTGCCAAACATGATGCCAAATTAAACTAATCTCTTCTGCCTGCACATGATCCACATCCCTCCATTCCCTGCATATTAACGTGTCTCTGAAAGCTTCTTAAATGCCACCATTGTATCTGCTTCCACCACCACTCCTGGTTGCAAGTTCTGGACACTCGACGCCACGCATCTCCTTTAAACTTTCCCTCTGTTACTAGAAATCTATGTCCTATAGATCCTGACTGTTAACATCTAAATCCCTCTCATCATTTTATAAACTTCTATTGGGTCTCCCCTCAGCCTCCAAAGTTCTGGAGAAAACAATTTAACTTTGTTTATTATTGGTTTATATTATTGTCATGTTTACCGAAATACAGCAAAAAAAGCTTTCATTTGCATGCTATCCAATTAAATATGATAATGTTTAAGAAAGAACTGCAGATGCTGGTAAAATCAAAGGTAGACACAAAATGCTGGAGAAACTCAGCGGGTGAGGCAGAATCTATGGAGAGAAGGAATTGGCGACGTTTTGGGTCAAGACCCTTCTTCAGAAATATGATAATACTGTACATGAATACAATCAAACCATTTACAAGTGCAAAAGGTAGACCGAAGAGAGAAATACCAGAGTATAGAATATAGTTTATCAGCAATGGAGCACAATAGGTCTGGAGAAAAAGTCCAGCATCTTCAATACCGTTGTGTGGAAGATCAGCAAGACACTAGCGTATGGAAGATCTGTTCAGAAGTCTAAAAACAGAGTGGACAAAACTGTTCCTGAGCTTAGTGATACGTGCTTTCATGCTTATGTATCTTCTGGATGGAAAAGATCATTATGATAATGTTCGCTGCTTTCCGAAGGCCGTGTGAAGTGTCGATGGAGTCAATGGTGATGAATCTGGTCTATGGGATGGGCAGGGCTACACCAACAACTCTGCAATTACTTGCGGTCTGGGGCAGAGCTGTTCCCACACCAAGTTGTGATGCAACCTAATAGTATACCTCCTACAGTGCATCTGTAGAAGTTGGCAAAAGTCGTCTTGGGTCAGGACCCTTCTTCAAACGCTTCTACAGACCCTTCATCAGTAAACAGTTCAAGTTCACATTTATTTGTCAATGCACCAATTAAGGTCCAGTGAAATTGAGTTACCGTTGCAGCCATACAAGTAAAAACACAACACACAATAGAATTTAACACAAACATCCACCACAGTGGAATCAACATTCTTCACTGTGATGGAAGCAATCACATTCAGTCAATCTTCCTCCTTAGGAGTCTAACATGGGCATTGATAGGTGTTTCAAAGATGACTACCTCTCTCTTTGTGCAGGAAGCAACTGCAGATGCTGGTTTAAACCGAAGATAGAAGCTCGAGTAACTCAACGGGTCAGGCAGCATCTCTGGAGAGAAGAAATGGGTGACGTTTCGGGGCGAGACCCTTCTTCAGACGTCTCGATCTGAAATGTCACCCATTCCTTCCCTCCAGAGATGCTGCCTGACCCGCTGAGTTACTCCAGCTTTTTGTCTCCACCTCTCTCTTTTTTGTGTGTGCCCCTCCACCATGGTGTGCTCCCATTTCTCCCACTCGCCCCACCCTCCCAGTCGCCCTACTCCTTTCCCCTTCTTCGTGCACTTGTCTCCCATCCCCGAGTCCCTCTGACGACCTTTGGTTTGCCCATCTCTGTGTTGTCCCATTCATTGAGCTCTGTGGTTTGAACTGCACAAGACGCTGCAAGTCCCCTCATCACATTCTATTTTTTGGCCAGGAGTACTAATCCAAACCCTAATTTCTTTATGGAAACAACAGCAACTTTCAATAGATTCTTGAACGATGAGTGCGGACAGGAGGGTTCATTGTGGGCTAAGGCAGCATTTATTGCCCATGTATTTTCCCTTTTAAGTCGGAAGCAAGGCAATCCCGTGGTGAACCCCAATATGAGGGGTGAATCATTCCAGAAAATGCCTGCTTGAATTTCCAGAGACACAAAACATCTCAGAGATAATGCATATCACTCCAGCAACAGTCCATTTCAGTCAATATGACGGCCCCATAGCAGAAGCGTTCACGTCGCGGGGCTTGAAACTGGAAGTATCCCGAGCTAATTCTGCTACCACCATCATCTATTGCGACAAGTGATGGCCCCCACTGATTGTCGCCGGAAGCTTGCGTCCTTTTCAGGACGGACGATGACAGCGAGGTCGACATTTGAAACAAGATTAGAGATTAGAGATTAGAGATTCCTTTATTTGTCATTCAGACCTTTCGGTCTGAACGAAATTTCAGACACGAAAGAAGGAGTCATATGATCTGGATTTTTGTTTAGTTTTAGATTTTAGTTTAGGGGTACAGCGAGGAAACAGGCCCTTCGGCCCACTGAGTCCAACTACGAAGAGCTGGTCATAGACTGCCGTAAGCAGGGCTGGAAGGCAAGGTGTGTGCCCATTGAGGTTGGCTGCAGAGGTTTTGCAGGGCAATCGCTCTACAAAGCCTTGAGTGCACTGGGCGTTGGAATGGAGAGGAGAAGACCCATCAAGAACACTACAGAGGCAGCGGAGAAAGCCTCGAGATGGCTCTGGATCAGGAGAGAGTGTCCATGGGAGGAGCAAATGCCACCTGAACACAAGTCGTGGTCTGATCAACCACGGCTGGGTCGCCAGGGTGAGGGTGTCTGATGTTGAGAGACCCGAAACACCCAATGACCCCCAGGTTACATCACTGATGATGTGTTCAGGAGCATCAATAGATGTATTTGTATCAGTGGGTCAGGCCAGAAATGCTGCCTGACCCCTCTAAGTTACTCCAGCAATTTGTGTCTGATTTTCTATTAGAATTCGTTAACCGATTCAACCTTGCATCAATCAGCACATTGGGAGGATTATTGAGCAGAGAAATACAGCAGGCCCTTCGGCCCAACTTGTCTATGCCTATCTTGATGCCAATCTGTACTATCCCATCTATCACCACATGATCTGAATCCCACCATCCCTTGCTTGTTCATTTGTCATTTAAACGCTGGTATAATAACCAGCGTCTACCGCCTCCCCCAGTTGTGCTTTCGAGGCACTTACCACCCTCTGTGTTAAAACCTGCTTCACAAATCTCCTTTAAATGTTTCCCCTCTCACCTTAAACCCATGGCCTCCACAATTTGATATTGCCACCCTGGGGAAATAAAGACACTGACTATTTACCTTATCTGTGGCTTTCATAATTGTATACGCTTCTATCAGCCTCTGATACTCCGGAGAAAAAGATTATGGTATGTCCAACCTGTCCCTTTAGCTAACGCACCAAGCAACACCTGGAGAACCACTTTTGCATCCTCTACTTTTTCACCATTTTCTCTACAGTTTGGTGACCAAAAATGCATGCAACATTCAAAGTGATGTCCAACCAAAGATTTACGCAGCTACATGACTTCTCAACTTGTATTCAATGCCCACCGTGCCGACCACCGATCCCTGTACACTAGCACTATTCTACACATTAGGGACAATTTACAATTTTACCGAACCGACCTCTCGGGGCACTTCATCACCGCAGACGTTAGTGCCACTGGTCAGTAGTTGTAGAGGCACATCACCTTATCCTTAGCTTTTAGTTTAATTTAGAGATACAGCGGGGAAACAGGCCTGTTCAGCCCACCGAGTCCGTGCTGACGAGCAATCCCTGCACACTCACACTATCCTACACACACACCAGGGACAATTTACAATCTTCACCAAAGCCAATTAACCTACAAACCTGCACGTCTTTGGAGCGTGGGAGGGATCTGGAGCACCCGGAGAAAACCCACGCAGTCATGGGGAGAACGTACAAACTCCGTACGGACAGCACCCGTTGTCAGAATCGACCCAGGGTCTCTGGCGCTGTAAGGTAGCAACTCTACCGCTGCGCCACCATGCCACCCTAAAGTTGATGGAGCATAGACTGGAGTAGATGTTCCTATTGTCCGAGTGATCCACTGCAGAGTACACAAGCAATGAGATCACATCCACTGGTGATCTGTTGTGGCGGGAGGCCAATTGAAGTGTTCGCTAGTCTTACTTTAGTTTGGCAGGAATAATGTCTTTTGTGGATATTGTACATTATCACAAATTATTAAATGGTGAAGGGAAACATTGCATTTCAAAAATAAAATCCTTCTGTGTTTGGCCGGCTTGCAGAGTGTTGCCTCACAGCTCCACTGACACAGGGTCAGTAACGTGTGTGTGTGGAGTTTGCATGTTCTCCCTGTGACTGCCTGGGTCTTCCCCTGATGCTCACACATTCCAAAGGTTTGTATCAGTCAACATAAAGTGCCTCGAGTCTCTGGAGGAGTGTAGTCTCGGGTGAGTTGATGGAAATGTGCGGAGAAAAGATTACAGGGAAAATTAATGGATGGAAGGGATTTCTTGGTGAGCCAGCATAAAGCTGATGGGCTGAAAGGTCTCTTTCCGTGATGTAAGGACATTTGAAAATATGAATATGAAACTGTCCTATTTGTGGTGGTGGCACTGGTAGAGTTGCTGCCTTACAGCGCTTTCAGTGCCAGAGAACCGGGTTCGATCCCGACTATGGGCGCTGTCTGTACAGAGTTTGCACGTTCTTCTCGTGACCTGCGTGGGTTTTTCTCCAAGATCTTCGGTTTCCTCCCACAATCCAAAGATGTAAAGGTTTGTATGTTAATTGAAGATAGAAACAAAATGCTGGAATAACTCAGTGGGACAGGAAGCATCTCTGGAGAGAAGGAATGGGTGACGCTTTGGGTTGAGACCCTTACTGATGTCAGGGGAGTGGGATGTACATAGATAAGGAAGTGTATCGATAAGAAAGTGTAAAGTGTGAAAACTGGACAAAGGGAGTGGAGATCAAGGAAAATATAGAATAGATCATTGTTAGTTGGGAGAAGGTAACGACACAGCAAACAGAGATAAAATGTAGTCAGAGACAATAAGACTGATTGGAGAACTGGGAAGGAGGAGGGAGAGGGAAAGCAAGGGTTACTTGAAGTTAGAGAAGTCAATATTCATACCGCTGGGGTGTAAGCTATCCAAGCGAAATATGAGGTGCTGTTTTTCCAATTTGCGCTGGGCCTCACTCTGACAATGGAGGAGGCCCAGGACAGAAAGGTCAGTGTGGGAATGGGAGGGGGAGTTAAAGTAATTTAGCAACCGGGAGATCAGGTAGGTTTAGGCAGACTGTGCGGAGGTTAATTGGCTTGGTATAAATGTAAATTGTCTCTTGTGTGTGTAGGATAGCGTAAGTGTGCGGAGGATCGCTGCTCCGAGCGGTCTTGATGAGTCAAAGGGCCTGATTCCGCGCTGTATTTCTAAACTTAACTAAACTAAAATGTCCATTGTATCTTGATGTGGTTATCCAACTCTCAAAGGAACTTCTAAGAAATTCTGATTTTTTTTTCTCCAAAAATCTTCCTCCATTTAGGGCCATCTTGGTGTTACAACATATAACTTCACATCAGTTGGGATTCAGAGAGACATAACAGTTGCATTGATTCATCCATGTGGCTCAAAGAAAATGGATTTAATGTGGAACCCAAATTCTAAGATGTACTAGTCACGAAGCAACTGTAGCCTGTGGCTCGAAACGAAATAAGAATGCAATAAAGAGCAGTTGTTCACAGGATTAGAAGGCAATGAGCAAAGAAAGCTTGTGGTCTTTCAGTATTTTCATCTCATGGATCATTTACAGTGGAGCTGGCTCAGAACTAATGCCACCAACGTAGAACAACTAATCCATCAGCTTCATCCTGAAGCACCAGGGTCATACAACAACTGCAATTTGATGCTTCAATTTGAATCATGCAACTTTTAAGATGTTACTAGACTAAGTGGGATCCGTTGGGTCCCATTGTCACACGGGAGGCATATTCCCCAATGCAATATTCCACCACTCATCCATAGCCCCCAACTGCGCAGGCGCAGCTGACAGGTTCCCGTTGTGACGCCCCTGATCCCCCCTCACTGTCTCCCACTCTGCCCCTTGCCCTCCCCCCCCCGCCACTCACTCATTCCATCCCCTCTCAATCCCCCCTCATCCACTCTTAGCGGCTCTCCGTCGGCGCAGCCATTTCCGCCCATTGGGTTCCCATTGTGACGTAGAACACGCAGGTATTACTGCGCAGGCGCAGCTGATGGGCACGGCAAGTGGAAAATTGATTTATTAAAGCTTAAAATGTGAATAACTCTTAAAAAGTTAAAGATGAGATTTATTCAATTCAGTTGTTACTTGTTGCATCTCTTGTTGCGGTCTGCTGCTCACTGCATCTCGGTTTCTCTTTGCCGTTGATGAAAAAAAAGGCACACAATTTTAATAGAGACATTATTGAGTGGTCAATTTACCTTAGAAGTCATCGTTCAACCAAGCACGCGTTTAATGACAAAATTCTTGGTTGATGTTCCATCCTTCAGGAAAACGTTGACATTTTCCTTCACCTTTCCTCGGCTAAGAGCCACATATAGTTGTCCATCCAATACCGGTTTCTCAAGGTATATCAACACATTCTCCATGGTTTGTCCTGGCGCTTTATTGATCGTCATAGCAAAACTTGACTGAATTGGGAATGTCTTCGCCTTCTGTCAAATTGAGCGTTATCCTAGGAATGAGAACAATGTCATCGTTGAACGCTCCCATGTTGATTCTTGCAACGATCAGATGATTGTGTAGCTCTTCCACAATCATCCTCGTTCCATTGCATAGCTTTGGGGGCTCCAAGTTTCTCGTTAACATGATTGGAGATCCTTTTTTCAACTCCAATTTGTGTGGTGGTAATCCAGAGATCTCGAGTGAACCGAGGAATTCTGTTGGGAAGTGAGTAGCATAATGGGCCTGTCCCACTTACGTGTCCTTGGCCCACAAATTACGCGACCTCGTGGTCGCGTTGAGCCGCGACAGTCCCGTGAAGGTCGTGCGCGATTTCATGCGTACGCACAGCCGTCTGGAGCGCGTGACGTCATTTGAAGATGGACACAAAGCTGGAGTAACTCAGCGGGACCGGCAGCATCTCTGGAGAGCAGCAATGGGTGATGTTTCATGTCGAGACTCTTCTTCAGTCTGAAAAGAAGGGTCTTGACCCGAAACGTCACCCATTGCTTCTCTCCAGAGATGCTGCCGGTCCCGCTGAGTTACTCCTGCATTTTGTGTCCATCTTCAATTTTCTTGGCCCCGCTCTGGGAGTAGAAGTGGGGGCGGATCCAGACCGCAACGGCCGTGAGCCCCAGGCCGAGTTCGGCGATCGTTTGCCTGCTTCTGCTGCTGTTGGAGGTGAGACGTTGCGTCGCGCCAGGGTCTTGGGCCTGTCCCACTTTGGCCGTCAGTTCCGCGACAGGCCATTGGCGCACGAAGATTTTGTTCGCTACAAAAATTTCGGAGCCTCGCGCGATGTCACGCACATCTACATACCCCTCCGTGCTTCTCAGTGGGACCGCCCCGCGCGGCCATACGATGCCCGTGTGCCTCAACGTGACCACGAGGTCGCGTAGTTTGCGTGCCAAGGACACGTAAGTGGGACAGGCCCTTTAGTTCCCTCAGTGACAGCATTGAAAGAAAAATACTCTTTAATGATTCCAGGGAATCGTCTGATACATGTAGAATTGATGCTTCTCATCGTATTGTTGTGCGGAACCAAGATACAATTGTCGGAGAATAATTCTGTAGGATTGTCAAATGTGGGAAAAAATGAAATCAATACAATCCTCCAGTGTTTTTGCTGATAGAACCATGTCTTCTGGCTTTTCAATTTCATCATCTTCATTCTTTAAAATCTCGCCTTCTCCAACTTTCAACAACAATTGAGAATAGTCGCCTTCTCCCCCTCAATCACATATTCGTCTGCAATTGAAACTTGGTGAAAAGTGTCCACAAGTAGGATTTCTTGATGCAGGAATTTTCAACATCAGCATCATTTCCCCTTTTCACTACAGGAAGGAGTTGTCGAAAATCGCCACAACAAATGGTAAGAATGCCGCCAAAAGGCCTAGTGTTGCTGCATACATCTTGAAGAGTTCTGTCCACCGCTTCAAAGCTCTCCCTCCTAATCATTGGGCATTCATCCCAAACAATGAGTTTCACTTGCCTCATCAAACGTGCCGTGTTAGAGTTCTTCGCAATGTTGCAGAGTGTATCCTCGGTCACTTGGATGGGTATCTTAAATCGAGAATGCGCAGTTCTTCCACCAGGCATTAATTTGGATGCTATCCCAGAGGATGCTACAGCAATAGCCACATCACCTTGACCTCTAACTTTGGAGAGGATCAAATTGGTGATAAATGTCTTTCCCATTCCTCCTGGTGAATCATTGAAGGAAGCTTCCTTTTCAAACAGTTGCACACCTGGTCATACACTGCTCTCTGCTCGGCATTCAGCAGAGGCTCATTCTCCTTTACAAATTGCTGTTGTTCAGTTCTATTGTATTGCAATTCCTGCAGCAATTCTGGATTGTCATCATCAAGGTGCATCCTTCCATTCCTTGGTCGTGGCAAATGAAAGCATTCCACTGTTTTGTTGTAATTCTCAAGCTTGTCTTGAATATACAACAGAACCTGAATATGATGCTTCTCATCAATCATGATATTAGGATCACTCATTGTTCTCCGTTCTTTGTACTTGAGGCAGGATCTGTCGGGGGGGGGGGTGGGGGGTGAGCGTCCTGCAGCCAGGGGAGGGGGACGGCTTCAGGCAGGGGCTGTAGGCGGGGAGGGGGTGTTAAGCATCCTGCAGCTGGGGAAGGGGGATGGCTTCAGGTGGGGACAGTCGGGGGCCGGTGGGGGGAACGTCCTGCAGCCAGGGAGGAAGACGGCTTCAGGCAGGGGCTGTCGGGGGCTGGGGGGCGAGCGATCTACAGCTGGGAGAGGGGGACAGCTTCAGGCGGGGACTGTCGGGGGTGGGGGGGTGGGCAGGGGGGAGAGGGAGCAATAGCCAGCTCCTGATGTGAAGTGAGTGGATAAGAAAGTGGAATAACATAGAACTAGTGTGAACTAATGTTCAGCATAGATTTGGAGGGCTGAAGTTGACTTGCTGTATGTCTCTAAGGCCCATGAAACGAGAGTGACAGTATACATACCACAGCACCAATACCCGAATGCTTAATTATAAAACCAAACTTGGCTTCACAGCCCCCACCAGTGCTCTCAGTTCTCATCTCCACTTCCCCATTTTCCTTTTATCCGTCTCTTCCTTCTCTATCCGTCTCCAGCTTCACATTTCACTGCTCCTCTCCTTATCTGATGCCCTTTCGATTCCTTTTTTCCTCTAGCCTTGCTTCAACTATCTGCTTATCAACACACACCCCCCCCCCTCACCTGTATCCACCTATCACTTGCCAGGCTTTATCCATCTACACCTCACTTTTCCAGCTTTCTCCCCACCACTCCAATCAGTTTGAAGAAGGGTGGCTCGGTGGCGCAGCGGTAGAGTTGCTGCCTTACAGCGCCAGAGACCCGGGTTCGATCCTGACTACGGGTGTTGTCTTTACAGAGTTTATACGTTCTCCCCGTGACCTCCGTGGGTTTTCTCCGTGATTTCCGGTTTCCTCGCACATTCCAAAGATATGCAGGTTTGTAGGCTAATTGGCTTGGTGTAAATATAAGTTGTCCCTAGTGTGCAGGGTAGTGCTAGTGTGCGGGGATCGCTGGTCGGCGCGGACTCGGTGGGCCGAAGGGCCTGTTTCTGCGCTGTATCGCTAAACTAAACTAAACTAAAAAAAGGATCCTGACTCGAAATGTAATCTGTCCATTCCCTCCACGGATGCCGCCTGACCTGTTGCGTGACTTCAGCACTTTGTGTTTTGCTCAAGATGTCAGCATTTGCAGTGTTTCATGTTTCTGGTACATTATGGCTGTAGTGTAAACCATCCACAAGATGTAATGCAGCGACTCACTTTGGTTTCGTCAATAGTATGTTGCAAACCTTTACCTCTTCCCACCCACCTCCGCTTGCCAACGCTGCTCCCACCCTGAATAACAAGCAGTAGGGCAACGGTTACATGACAATATCATAGACAGGGACTGCTCTTGCCACACACATGCGGAAATATATTGGGAATCCTTTATTATTTCTGGATTAAAATCCTGGGGACTTTCTTTTTCTCTCAACTCAGATGCGACGACTGTGTCCTCACCACCAGAGCAATAAGTGTTCATAGGTTCACAAGTGATAGGAGCAGAATTAGGCCATTCGGCCCATCAAGTCTATTCCGCCAGTCAATCATGGCTGATCTATCTCTCCCTCCTCACCCCATTCTCCTGCCTTCTCCCTATAATCTCTGACACCCGTACTAATCAAGAATCTATCTATCTCTGCCTTAAAAATATCCATTGACACAGCTGTTGACATATCCACAGCAGTCTGTGGCAATGAATTACAGATGATAAATGATGGCCTTACCAGTGATGCCACATCCAGCAAAAGAATAAAACAAAATCACAGAAAGGAAGGGTGTATGCTCTGGGAGGGTAAATGAGGATTTGATTGATGCTTTGAAGATTTGATGTGACTGATAAGGTTGATCGAGGGAAACAATTTTTACCAATTGGCCAGAGAAAACACTGTGGGAGTAACTCATAGGTCAGGCAGCATCTCTGGAGAATATCTATCATTGTTCTCCACAGATGCTGCCTGCTCCACTAGGTACTCTGCAAACTTGTGTCTTTTTATAAACCAGCACCTGCAGTTCCTGGTGTCTACATTCACCAAATGAAAATCTGATATGAATGGCATGTCAAATGTTCATTTGAAATATCATCCAAAGTACAAGGAATACCAGCAGAGTTTAGTTTAGTTTAGAGATACAGTGTGGAAACAGGCCCTTTGATTCACCAAGTCCATGTTGACCAGTGATCACCCTTTCACTAGATCTATTTTATATACTCGGGATAATATACCAAAGCCAATTAACCTACAAACCTGTACGTCTTTGGAGTGTGGGAGGAAACTGGAGCACCCGTCGAAAACCCATGTGGTCACGGGGAGAATGTACAAACTCTGTACAGACAGCACCTGTAGTCAGGATCGAACCTGTGTATCTTGACGCTGTAAGACAGAAACTCTACCGCGGCGCCACCGTGCCATCACAGAGGTGAAGAATGGAGTTGGAACTTTGGTCAGCCACCAGCACATTGAATGGGAGAACAGAGGAGGCTACCGGGCCAACCCCTGATTCCATGTATCAAAGTCTCTTTAAGGACATTTTGAAGATGAGAACTTGGATAAGCTGAAGTTTTCTGGAGGTCTCGCTTTGAAGTTTGCTCTTCTAATTAACTTCATGAAAAGAGCTAATCTTACCATTTCCTATTATTCCACCTATAGACCTTGAATTACTAGATCTGAAGAAGGGTATCGACCCGAAACGTCACCTATTCCTTCGCTCCATAGATGCCGCCTCACCCGCTGAGTTTCTCCAGTACCTTAGATTTTTCCAGCATCTGCAGTTCTTTCTTAAACAATATTAGATCTATCAGGTGATTTACAGTGACAAAGTTTATCTGCCTTCTCTACCCAGTGGTTTTGGATCCCTGCTCCAAAATACATCATAGAGACATAGAAAATAGGAGACCATTCGCCCCTTCGAGCCAACACCACCATACAATATGATCATGGCTGATCATCCAAAATCAGTACCCCGATCCTGCTTTCTACCCATATCCCCTGATTCCATTAGCCCTAAGAGCTATATCTAACTCTCTCTTGAAAACATCCAGTGAATCGGCCTCCATTGCCTTCTGTGGCAGAGAATTCCACAGATTCACAACTCTCTGGGTGAAGAAGTTTTTCCTCATCTTAGTTCTAAATCTGAAACCTTAATCTTAAATCTTAAATCTTAAACTGTGACCCCTGGTTCTGGACTCCCCCAAAATCAGGACCATTTTTCCTGCATCTAGCCTGTCCAATCCCTTAAGAATTTTATTTTCCCATAAGATGCCCTCTCATCCTTCTAAATTCCAGTGAATATAAGCCTTGTCAACCCATTCTTTCATCACATGTCAGTCCCGCCATCCCAGGAATTAACCTGGTGAACCTCCGCTGAACTCCCTCAATAGTAAGGATGTCCTTCTTCAAATTGGGTGACCAAAACTGCACACAATACTCCAGGTGCGGTCTCATCAGGCCTGCAGTAGGACCTCCTTGCTCCTAAACTCAAATCCTCTCGCCATGATGGCCAACATTCCATTAACTTTCTTCACTGCCTGCTGTACCTGCAAGCTTACTTTCAGTGACTGATGTACAAGCACGCGCAGATCTCGTTGCACCTCCCCTTTTCCTAATCTGACACCATTCGGATAATAATCTGCCTTCCTGTTCTTGCCACCAAAGTGGATAACCTCACATTTATCCACATTATACTGCATCTGCCATGCATCTGCCCACACCCACCCTTCTAATACTCATACTCTGTGTTCAGCGGGAAGTAATGGAAGTTAGTTATTCATATCCAAACTATCATTATCCATAAAGCTAAGAGCCACAGACCTAAATGGGAATGGTTTTGTTGGTGTTTGAAATACAAGCTCCCATTTAAGATTTGGGGAAACTTCATTCAGGAATTTAACGATCCCAGCGAGCCACGTTCCAGGATTGTCCCGTCGAGCCGGGGCTAAACCTACAGCAGGTCCGGCTCATTCGCTGTGGACCAACGACTCGCTCACTCACCAAGGTTGGAGGACCCACCCGGTAGGCCTGGCTCGCCCACCGCGGAATCCAAACTCGCCCCCGAGTCACGGGTGTCGATGTGACCTGCGCTGCCCGAGCAGAGACTCGTGAGGGACCGCCAAGAGCTAGGGGGGCCGTCGAGTGTGAGGGGGACAGTCGAGAGTGAGGGGGACCATCGAGGGTGAGGGGGACCATCAAGGGTGAGGGGGACCGTCGAGAGCTACATGACGAGGGGCCGCCGAGAACGAAGGGGGGACCCACCTGCTGCCACAGCGATGACAGCAGAAGATAGGACTGTTGGAGTTAAACCCCTGTCCCACGGTACGAGTTCATTCCAAGAATTCTCCCGAGTTTGCCCTGATTCGAACTCTGAGATTTACGGTAATGGCCACTCGTTAGTTCTCGGGGCTCTCGTGGACATTTTTCATCATGTTGAAAAATTTTCACGAGTCTTCCCGTGCTTACCTGCCATTAGCGAGTCTTCCCGAGTACCTGCCGTTAGCGCTAAGAGACGTCCCCGAGCTCCGACGTACCCGCTACATTCATTCTCCGTGCTTACCACGAGTTCGATTTTTTAAAAACTCGGGAGAGCTCTTGGAATGAACTCGCACCGTGGGACAGGCCTTTAACGTGGGCAGCTTGGTCGGCGCCAGAAACCTGGCGACTCTTGTGTACTCCCCAGGTGAGGTCTGCCGTTTAATTGTTCTGGGTGGTTTGCAAAACAAAACATTCCACTGTACCTCGGCACATGTGGACATTAAAGTATAATTCAATCATCAAATCATGGAATTGAATTGATACGGATACGATGAGTAATACGAGTCAGAATTCATGTGTCCTCTCTCTGAGGTATAGCCACTACGTTTTGTGAGCTCAATCACCAGCATGATCATAACATTAATTACCCTAACGATTACCGGCTGATTAATAATCACACTGTCCATTTTATGTGGCGCTAATGATTACTCTTGGATCTGAAGAAAGGTTCCAAAGTGTAACCGCAATTTAAGACATCAATTAGTGCACGTTAAAAGCTATTTGACGTGTAATCATCCATTGTTGCTGCCCACAACATTTCAATACTCGATGACAGATCCCCTTCCACACGTCTATCGATTAGACTCTGTTACAGATGAGTCAATAGGGCAACAGGTTTATGAGGTGAGATTGGTGAGCACTAACCTCGGTGCAATAAATCGACAGCATCTCTCACAGCTTGTGCCAGTTTGAAGTAAGTGCCTCGCATTAATGGCCTTTTATCTCCCTCATCAATATTTTATCACTTAATTGCAATTCAAATAATGCAAGTTCCTTCCCGTTTGCCGAAGCTCTGAAGAGATTTTCTCCGAGCACTCCTGCTGTGCTCTTCAGACGACGGGGAATGTGCGCCAGTGCATGGCATTTCCGTGAGCACTGTGTCCACTGTGCATTGTTTCACAAACCATCTGTTTTAATTAGGAGACATTAAATTAGTGAAGGGCACTTGTTCAATTCCCAAGGCACCGTTTGAAGATGAACACGGGATTCTTTCTGGTAATCGTGGCCAATATTTATCTCCCAACCAATATCGTTTAAAATAAAACAGATTTACCTAAACGTTATTACATTTCTGCTTCAGGATGTCTGGTGATCCACACAAATCTACACTGATATATTTCATTCTGGATGGTCTGTGATTCCAAACCATTATGTGCTTGGTAACTCCTCTACAACTTTCAAATCCATGCTTTGGGGGATAATTTATAAGAAGCACATTGGGATATTTTCCAGAAACATGATAAGGTTCAGTCGGAAGGGGAGACTTCCTTTCTTTCTCCCCCTTCCCAGTGCCAGCCCAGGCCCAGAGGCTTTGAGGCTTTAAGTGCATCATGCTATCGAAGCTTACTGTAGCTGACTCAGCACTTTAGTCTGTCACTTTAGAACAGGGAATGGAAGAAGTATTTGGCAGGGAGTGTAACATCTGTGGAGAGAATAGCAGAGGCAATGTTGTGTGTGTGTGTGTGGAGGTGATTCAAAATGCCAAAACAAAAGTTAGATAATACAAATGTCACGATGCAGAATAAAGAGGGTGGGAAGGAGAGGGTGGGAGGTACAGAGTCCAGACAGTAGAGCTGCTGCCTCACAGCTCCAGGGACCCGAGTTCGATGGTGACCTCGGGTGTTTTCTGTGCAAAGTCTACATGTTCCCCCAGTGACTGTGCGGACTTCCTCCGGCTGGCTGGTTTCCTCCCAAATCCCGAAGTCTTGTGAGTGGGATGGGGCTGACACAAAATGTGGGAGTAACAGGAGAGAGGGAATGGGTGATGTTTCTGGCCGAGAACCTTCTTCAGAGTCGGTGGGCTAATAGACCACTGCAAATGACTCCTAGCGTAGGAGAGTGGTCAAATCCGGGGCAGCTGATGGGAATGTGCGGAGAACAGAATAGGATTAGTGTAAATGTGTGCTTGATGGTCGACATAGACTCAGTGGGCTGACCAGCCTATTTCAGTGCTGAATTACTCAAAGACCAATAGGAGAGATTATGAGTAAGAAGGAACACCACAGATGCTGGTTTAGGGTCTCGAGTCAAAACGTCATCTATTCCTTATCTCCAGAGACGCTGCCTTACCCGCTGAGTTACTCCAGCGTTTTTTGTCTGTCTTAGGACAGATTATGACCTGTGTTTTCCATGACCTGTATACTCTATTCGCTGTTTCAGTGCTGTATTACTCTCCGACCAGTGGATGAAATCATCTGAAGGCTGGTATAATGGACCGGACCAAATGCCAACAGCACGGAATGCAGATGTGGATGTCGAAGTGCAAATTTGTGCGGTTGCCGAACTGTTATTTAAAACTGTTGAACCTCCATTGACAAGGAGGCAGTAACATGCCCAGTTGAAAGATGATGGTCTGGAAATTGTAGAGCACCATAAAAGGCATGGTATTTGGCCATTACACAGAACACGGCCACAGTGGCGCAGCGGTAGAGTTGCTGCCTTACAGCGCTTGCAGCGCCGGAGACCCGGGTTCGATCCCAACTTCGGGTGCTGTCTGTACGGAGTTTGTACATTCTCCCTGTGACCGTGTGGGTTTTCTTCGGATCTTCGGTTTCCTCCCACACTCCAAAGATGTACAGGTTTGTAGATTAATTGGCTTGGTGTATGTGTAAATTGTTCCTAGTGTGTGTAAGGTAGTGTTAATGTGCGGGGATCGCTGGTCGGTGCGGACTCTGTGGGCCAAAGGGTCTTTTCCATGCTGTATCTCTAAACTAAAACTAAATTAAAACTAAACTCCAATGAGCTCCTGTCAAAGGCCAATCTTTGCAAATGGCAGCGTGACTGGACTCCTGAGGCGTCCAATGTATGAGGTCAGGGGATGGGAGACGGTCCCAGCATTCCCCCATCCTAGTGTGCACACATTTCTCCCAACACCCACCACCCCATTCAGTCATACGGTCGTAGAGTCATCCTATCTGGAAACAGGCCCTTCAACCCAGCTTCAGATGGGTCCGTGGTGGGCGATGGAGGTCTGTCAAGGACTCGCCACTGAGAGAACAAAGAGGGATGCAGGGAGGGTACAGAGAATGAAAGGGGACCATTGGGGACAACATTGAACGCTTTGTAACAGTGTCGGTGCCCTATACATGGTGGCTCTTTGCATACTTTGTGTAGGGTATGCAGAACAAAGAATTTCACTGTGACTTGTCATTTGTGAGAATAAGGAATCATTCATTCATTTACTAATTAGTTAATTAATTAATTGATTAATTAAGGGTACTGATTGGGGATGATCAGCCATGATCACATTGAATGGCGGTGCTGGCTCGAAGGGCCTTCTCCTGCACCTATTGTCTATTGTCTGTTGTAATTAACTAATTAATTAAGTACTTGATTAATTAATTGATTAATTCAATAATTAATTCATTCCATTACCCTCCTCCATACCATCATCTCCCACCCAGCCCTGAGTCCCCCTTTTCCATACATACCCCACTTTCCCCACTGTCTCCCTTCATTCTACATTTCACTTCTCTTCTTTCCCTATCTGACACCCTTTTGTCTGCTTTTCACCTCTAGCCTTTGTCACTATCTGCCAATCACTCTCCATCACCTGAATCCACTATCACTTGTATAAGGAAGAGGAGGAGCCAGAGGGCTGAGGGAGAGCAGAGAAGGGGAGGAGACAGCAAGGGCTACCGGAAATTGGAGAAGTCAATGTTCAGGCCACTGGGATGCAGACTGCCCAAGCGGAATATGAGGTGCTGCTCCTCCAGTTTCCGGTGGTGCTCACTCTGGCAATGGAGGAGGCCCAGGACAGAAAGGTTGGATTCGGAATGGGAGGGGGAGTTGAAGTGCTGAGCCACCGGGAGATCAGGTTGGTTAATGCGGACCGAGCGGAGGTGTTCGGCGAAACGATCGCCAAGCCTACGCTTGGTCTCACCGATGGAAGGGTTTCGGCCCGAAACGTTGCCTATTTCCTTCGCTCCATAGATGCTGCCTCACCCGCTGAGTTTCTCCAGCAATTTTGTCTACCTTCATTTCTCCAGCATTTGCAGTTCCTTCTTGAACATCACTTGTATAAGAAGGAATTACAGATTCTGGTATGTGCATTCTCTTGTGTGTCCAACAGAGACTGGTGGTGAACGTGAATGTGGTGGCGATGGTGGCATTGACCAGTGGGTTTGGCCTGGTGATACAGTAATGGATGGGGAATGAAGGATCAGATAGTCCAGTCAGTCAGACAATTGGGAACTTGGCTTAGTGCAACTGGAGAGGTAAGTCTTTGGGGAGTCCTGGGTAGTGGCAGTTGTGTGGTCGGTGTCAGGGGTTGGGGTCAGAGTGAACTAGTTGGGGTAGAGGGTAATTAGATGAGGAGACCTTCTGCGAGATAGTTAGTATGAAGAGCACTGCCTTACTTGGTTCCCAGTCTGACATGGGCCATTGATGCTGATTTAATCCAGCAATGTTTAGTTTAGAAATACAGTGTGGAAATAGGCCCTTCGGCTCACCAGGTTCATGCTGACCAGCGATCATCCAAACACTAGTCCTATCTTACACACTAGGGACCATTTAGAAAAGTCAATTAACCTACAAACCTGCACGTCTTTGGAACGTGGGATGAATCTGGAGCATCCAGAGAAAACACAGGTGGTCACAGGGAGAATGTACAAACTACGCACAGACAGCACCCGTCGTCAGGATCGAACCGGGCACGAAAAGGCTGCAACACTACCACTGTGTCACTGTGCTGCCCTGTGTCAGAGTGTGTTCACCAGCTGATACTCCAGGGATTTGTCAGCTTTCCTGTGCACGTCTCCAATAAGATTGGATCGGACTTTGATTCGACTTTACAGGCTTTACCTTGCACGAAACATTATTCCCTTATCATGTATCTGTACACTGTTAATGGCTCAAATGTAAACATGTATTGGCTTTCTGCTGGCTGGTTAGCATACAACAAAAGCGTTTCACTGTACCTCAGTACACGTGACAATAAACTAAACTGAACTGAACCGAAAACTGAATTAAGATCACTGTGTGTGGAATGATGTCATTGAACTAGTTGGTCAAGGCCAACTCCTGCCAGAAAAACCTAGTTTAATTTCTGGAAATTATGCAAAACAGTGATCCTCGTAAACTTGCATTATCCTACACACACTAAGGCCAATTTGCAATTTTTACCAGACAATTAACCTACAAACCTGTACGTCCTTGGAGTGGGACAAAACCGGAGCACCCTGGGAAAACCCACGTGGTCACGCGGAGAACGTCCAAACTCCATACAGACAGTGAGTGATTAGGGGGAACTACCCTAGAACTAGCCCCGTTTTGTTCAGTAGAGATCATGTCTCACAAATTTAATTGAGCTTTTTGAGCATTTAACATTAAAATTAAAATTGAAAATTAACAGTGTACGAAGTTTACATAGACCTCCGTAAGGCTTTTGACAAGGTCCCTTATGGTAGGCTGGTCTGGAAGGTTAAGGCATATGGGACTGAGGCATGTTGGCAATCTAGATCCAAAATTGGCTTTGTTTAAGAAAGAACTACAGATGCTGGAAAAATCAAAGGTAGACCAAAGATATTGGAGAAACACAGCGGGTGAGGCCGCATCTATGGAGAGAAGGAGTTGGCAAAGTTTCGGGTCGAGACCCTTCTTCAGACTGATGAGAGTAGACAAAGGGAGGTGCGGAAGGGTGTTTTTCCGATTGGAAGTTTGTAGTAAATGGTGTAATCCAACGATTGGTGCGAAAACCTTTGTATTTGTGATATTTTTAAATGACTTGGATGAGAGTGTAGGTGGTATGATTAGTAAGACAGCAGATGACATGAAAATTGATGGAGCCAGAGTAGCAATTTATACAGCTGGATAGATAAATCTGCTAGAAACGTGGGCAGAGCAGCGGCAAATGGAATTTAATGCAGGCCCGTATAAAGTGCAAAGTGTGATCCGTTGCGCCTTAATCTTTATTTGGTTCATTGTCAAAAGCTGCAAGAAGTTCATGTAAACCATCTCTAACACACTTTCCTTAGACACCTCCTCAAAGAACTAAATCAGATTTGGGAAGTCAAATCCTGGTCGGACATATAGAGTAAATCATAAGGGGAACATCCATGATTGAATGGCGGAGTAGACTTGATGGGAATGGCCTAATTCTAGTCCTATCCCTGATGATCCCCATAACCCCCTGACACCCGTTCTAATCAAGAATCTATCTATCTCTGCCTTAAAAATATCCACTGAATTGGCCTCCACAGCCTTCTGTGGAAAAGAATTCCATAGATTCACCACCCTCTGACTAAAGAAATTCTTCCTCATCCCCTTCCTAAAAGAACGTCCTTTAATTCTGACCTCTATGGCAGGGATGCCCAGGCAGAAATGTCGATATTCAGAGTGACCTTGGAATTAAGTCCTTGACAGTGTTGACATTGTTGCTAGGGTAATAGAGAAGGCATATAGTGTGCTTGCTTTCATTGGTCAGGGTCATTGAGTACAAGAATCAGATTTCATGTTACAGTTGCACAAAATGTTGGTTGGACGGCTCGAGTACCAGGTGTATTTCTGGTTGCCATATGTAGGGTCACTGAATTCTCAATGATTTGCCGAGTCCACACCTTTATTCAAGCACAACGGTTATAAGGCATCAGTGCAAAACATTAAAATATCTGCAGACCTTAACTAAAAACTGAATACTCCATAACTAACAAAGGAAAGAAACTATGGAAATGTAACTAAAGGACTGTTCAGCTCAGTTTAGTTTATTGTTACATGCACTGAGGTACAGGAAAAAGCTTTTGTTGCGTGCTATCCAGCCATTACAGTGTATAGAACGTAAGAAATGTCGCTGGAGGAGTAGAGATTGAAGAGTGTGGAGCGATTGTGATATGTGATTGTAGATCTGCTTCTGTGGCTAGCACGCAAACAGTCGCCTGGGTTGGGCGCCATCTTGGAAGCATCTCGGTCTGAAGACTGAATGCGGCGAGAGACGAAAGCCACTGGAGTAACACTTTTACAGAACAGAATACAGAATACACTGCTGAAAACAAGCTTCCTTATCTATTTTGGGTGAAAGTTTGAATACAACTACCCAGGATGAAAGACGGAGGGGCTAAATTGCTGTTGAGCCGGCTGACTCCTCCAAGTACTTCACAGAGACACCGCTTTTGCAGCCCACTGTCTTATCAGATATAACAATCCTGGGAATGTCACACCTTGTAATGTACAAGATGCCACATCATACTACAGAACAGAGGGACGTGGTAGCAACAGAGAGAATACAGAGGAGATTCACCAGGATGTTGCCTGGAATGGAGGCCTATAATAGGCTAGATTAGGTCAGCTGGGTTTGTATTCACTGGAGTATGGGAGGCTGACGAGTGACCTTATTGATGTTTATCAGATTCTGAGTGTCATAGAGAGTATCGATAATCAAAATCCTTTTTCCATTGTAGGTGAGTTTAAGATTAGAGGGCACAGCTTAAGATGAGAGGGAAGAGATTTAAAGGAGATTTGAAAGATGATTCACACAGAGGATGCTGGGTGTGTAGAACGAGCTACTGGAGGAAGTAGCAATGAAGGAGCAATGAAGTAGTAGAAATTCCAACATTTAAAAGACTTTTGGACAGGTGCTTACATAGGAATGGGTTCATAAGTGATCGGAGCAGAATTAGGCCATTCGGCCCATCAAGTTACTCCGTATTTAGGCATCATGGTCAGCATGGATCAGATGGAGCAAAATACATCTGTTTCTGTGCTGAACAGTTTTTGTTTATCTTTAATAAATAAATAACTGTTGCTTAGATAATTGTACGAGGCAGCACACAACAGAATCTTTTCATAACTATCACTCTTAATTTAGACTTTAGACATTAGAGACACAGCGAGGAAAAAGGCCCATCGGCCCACCGAATCCGCGCCGACCAGCGATCACCCCATATACTAGCACTATCCTACACACTAGGGACAATTTACAATTTTAGCAAAGCCAATTAACCTACAACCTATGGCAGCACCCAGGGGAAACCCATGCGGTCACAGGGAGAACGAACAAACTCCATACAGACAGCACCCATAGTCAAGATCGAACCGGGGTCTCTGGAACTGTAAAGGGCCTGTCCCACGGGCATGCGACTCCATGCGGTAAGCACGACCTAACCGCAAGCGGGGGCCGCGCGGAGGTCGAGTGATCCCCGTACAGGGCCGGTCCCACCAGCATGCGGCTGCATGCGGCAAGCGCTACCAAATCGGAAGCGGGGGCCGCGTGGAGGTCGAGTGATGTCAAGACGGTGCTTACGGCCTCGATGCGGCTGCGTCCGGCTTCAAAGCGGTGCGCACGGCCTCGAGTCGGCTGCGTCCGGCGTCCAGGCGGTGTGCACGGCCATCGAGGCGGTGCGCACGGCCTCGATGCGGCTGCGTCCGGCGTCCAGGCGGTGCGCACGGCCTCGATGCGGCTGCGTCCGGCGTCGATGCGGCGCGCACGGCCTCGATGCGGCTGCGGGGCGGCAGGCCGTTGCCGCACGGAATTTTTGAACAGTGTCAGTTTTTCGGAGCCCCGCGCGATGTCGGGACCAGCTCCGCACAACTCCATACGTCTCCGGCGATCGAAGTGGGACCGGCCCCGCGACCTCCGCGCGGCCCCCGCACGGTCCCCGCTTGCGGTTAGGTCGCGCTTGCCGCATGGAGTCGCATGCCCGTGGGACAGGTCCTTATGGCAGCAACTCGACCATTGCGCAACTGTGTCACCTTAATGTTTATATAAACGCAACAGTCCAATTTATAAATGAGGAGAGATATTCCAGGGTTTGACAATTTACTCGTAATGAGCAAATATAAACTCACCAAACAGAATATATTGATGAGCTAGTCATTGCACTAGACTATGTTGTGTTAACATTCTGCTTGCATTTTAGGTAGAGATATTGAGTCTCAACACACATGTTTTTAGAAATCTAATTATATAATAAAAGTGACATATAAGAACTGTGTATTTGGAAAATGCTAATTTTGTTGAAATTGTAATAAATAGTTTCACGGCAAATTGCAATGACCCGGATTCCAAGTTTGGAAATTAATTTGTTTCAGCAAAATGTGGCCAGTTCAGATTTTGTGGACCTCCCCATCTATTTAAGCTATGTCCAAGAAAGCAGACCAATGCCTCCACTTTCTCAGAAGATTAAGGAAGTTTGACATGTCTCCAATGACACTTACCAACTTCCAAGATACACCATATACATGTGCGCGAGTGAACTGTATTCTGTTTACATGTCTTTGAGCGTGTGTTTGTGTGCACGCTTGTGTGCATTAATGTGCATTTGTATCATGGTGAAGTATAAATGCATGTGTGCACTTGTGTGCATATATGTCTATGCATGTGCGTGCATGTCTGTATGTATGTATGTACATGTGTGTGTACATGTGCATGCATATGTGTAAGTGAGCATACACATGTGTGCATACGTGCGCGTGCATGTGCTACTGTACATTTACCTCTTTTGGACTGTGGATCCTGGAGCATTTATTTCCAACCTTGGCCATGTAAATACAGCTTCAAGAATAAGAATGCATCTGGTATTGCCATCAGAAGGATGCACTAATCTAAATGGTGTCCAGGTGTGATCGAGAATTAAGGATTCCTGTGACCATGATGCTGAGATTGTGGCATTAACTGAATCTGATAACATACTGCTGCCATCTGCCCATCAATGCCTCTGTCATTGATCGATGCAGCCTGCTGTGACTCTAAGGTATATGACAAATTTATCTTGATGTTATTCTGACTTACAGTGAGAGCATAACCTCAGGGAACGACTAGTCTGTCCAATTGTCCAGCTGTGCCTTGCCCTGTTTCTCTCCCCACTTATTTTCAGAAATACTACTACCAGTGTTCCACGCACAAGTTAAACCCGATCCGTTCCTCTGAGCAAACAAGCTTTTAATTAGCCACAACAGAAACGTATTCAGGTCAGCTGAAATCAATTTAAAATCCCAGTGTACACATCCTTCTCAGGATACAACCTCTGTGGTTTCAGCCGAGAGGCTTTTCAGACAGTTGTCAGATAAAACGGGTTATATACTGTGTGTGTGTACTGTCATAATCATTTCCAGTACATTGTACACAACCCAAAAATAATGCCCAGGAACAAATAGATCTCTGACCTTGAGATAAGGGAGATCAGAAACACCTCAGGCAATAATTCTGGGCCTTACCCCCTTTTGATTCCATTTGCACAGCTGTAAATTTCTATTTGTGTGAATTTCCAACTAATTCTCAAAAGCAAACATCACGATGTAATTAGCTGAGATCTTAGATGGGAACAAGGCAGCCGTTACTTGACACTGATTAGACGGGAGCTTTGCAGAAACAGACTTTGAACCAGGCTCCATCGTGGATACCGAGTTCTGGGAGTTTGGCTGGAGAATAAACTCAACATTTCTCACTGTGAGCATTGCTGGAGTTGCTGTTCTCGCTGTATTACCCAGCCCAGATTCCACACACAAATCCAATAGCTGGTTGCCGAAAGACCAAATACTCAACAATTGCCATGCCCCATTTATTCCAAGTTATCTTCACTGTCACTCTTTGCAAATCGATTGGAAGCTGTTGAGGAAATGTTTGCAATGGGATTTGCAAATCTTGCAGATGCACGGACACAATTTACACATGTAATGGCACTGCAGAAGGACACCTAACAAAGGCAGCTGGTGAGCCCCACACCAAACAGCTCTCCGATGACCTGTTCATTGGTGAGACCATCCATCATATTTGGAAGTGCCGTTAAAAGCTGGAGGTTTCTTTGCATGCAATCAACACCAAGCTTGGCCTTTACCGTCTCAGCCCTCCTTCAGTATATCAACCAGGATGTGCTGGAATGTGCGTAAGGAATAACCCCAAGGTCATTCAGTACTGCACACAGTTCAAACACAGCTCAGGGCTACCAAGAATAAATGCATTTCCTTTCTTAACCAGAACAGAGTGATTTATTAGCTTTAATTTTTGTTGAGTGTACTACAGGAATGTTTTGTTTGTGTGATTAATATCAATTGTCATTTTTGTTTTATTTATCTTTTTGCCAGCTTCCTTTTCTCCTTACCCAAAGGCACAAACTCCATGGTGGAATCGGGAACTGATTACAGCCCAGACCCCTCATTCTTTCAGGGCTTCTATGAGTGCAGGCAATCCATTTGAGCACGGGAGGACATGGCTCCCAACTCTCTGCTTTCCTCTGACATTCATCCAAAAGCCATTTCCATCGTTCAACCTCCAACATAAACCATATTCTCTGGAGAGAAGGAATGGGTGACTTTTTGGGTCGAGAGTCTGAAGAACAGTCTTGACCCGAAACATCACCCATTCCTTCTCTCCCGCGGGACTCTGCCTGTCCCGCTGAGTTACTCCAGCATTTTGTGTCTATCTTCGGTGTAAGCCAGCATCTGCAGTTCCTTCCTACATAAATGCTACTCTATCTTCTCTCCCTATAGTGGTGCACAGGGGCATCCATGTGTGTACTTAGTCTGAGGTAAAAAAAGTTATAGAAACATAGAAACATAGAAAATAGGTGCAGTAGTAGGCCATTCGGCCCTTCGAGCCTGCACCGCCATTTGATATGATCATGGCTGATCATCCAACTCAGTATCCCATCCCTGCCTTCTCTCCATACCCCCTGATCCCTTTAGCCACAAGGGCCACATCTAACTCCCTCTTAAATATAGCCAATGAACTGGCCTCAACTACCTTCTGTGGCAGAGAATTCCACAGATTCACCACTCTCTGTGTAAAAAATGATTTCCTCATCTCGGTCCTAAAAGTCTTCCCTCTTATCCTTAAACTGTGACCCCTAGTTCTGGACTTCCCCAACATCGGGAATAATCTTCCTGCATCTAGCCTGTCCAACCCCTTAAGAATTTTGTAAGTTTCTATAAGATCCCCCCTCAGTCTTCTGAATTCCAACGTGTACAAGCCGGGTCTATCCAGTCTTTCTTCATATGAAAGTCCTGCCATCCCAGGAATCAGTCTGGTGAACCTTCTCTGTACTCCCTCTATGGCAAGAATGTCTTTCCTCAGATTAGATTAGATTATTTTGCACCTTCAGACAGTTCACTGGGCATCGTACGTTCCTCTGCTGGTTAGAACGATGATGGGATTAGGGGCGGCTCGTGGCACAGCAGTAGAGTTCCTGCCTCACAGCACTTGAGACCCGGGATTAATCCTGATTACGGGCTCTGTCCATACGGAGTTTGTAAATTCTCCCTGTGACCTGCGTGGATTTTGCCCAGGTTTCCTCCCACATTCATACAAAGACGTGCAGGTTTGTAGGTTAATTGGCTTGGTAAAGATTTGTAAATTGTATCCAGTGTTTAGGATAGTGCTAATGTGTGGGATCGCTGGTCAGCACGGACTCGGTGGACCAAAAGGCCTTTTCCGCACTGTATCTCTGAACTAAACTAAAGATGCTTTGGTTGAAGGTGCTGACATTGCAGCCAGTGAGAAGTTCATCCCAGCTAGTGTCCACCACCACAAATCGTCAATCTGCTCGTTGTCTTATCCACACACCTCTGAAGAGTGGCAACTTTATTGTTCCTGGGATCAAGATGATGAATAATCACAAATGCCGGGCTGAGGGAGGAAAACAAATAACAAGGATACAGATGCTGAGTTACTCCAACACTTTCTGTTCTTTTATGTTTTAACCAACATCTGCAGTTCTTTGTATCTACAAAGTGCACACGTGGAATTACCCCGGGATCTTCGGTTTCCTCCGACACTCCAAAGACGTACAGGTTTATAGATTAATTGACTTCAGTAAAATTATAAATTGTCATTATGTGTCTCTAGGATAGCGGTAGCATGCGGGGATCACTGGTCGGCGTGGACTGCACAGGCCAAAGGGAGATGTTTTGTGTATAGTTCTCTCCTGTCTGTGTGTGTGTAGCCATTTTTGACATGTCTTGCTGCCAGCATTGAATAAAGCATTAAAGACTTCTGTTGTAAATTAAAGACTCTCAAGTTTCGTACAGACTTAGAAAACAAACACGAAAGTGGTGTCAGAAGTGGGATACTTCGGATTGCGTCCAAAGACCCAGATAAGAGTCTAATTTTAGATTTTAAAAAACCTAACATGTCTCGGCAATTCGATCGTTTCGATCCCGAGCGAAAAAGGTGGTCGTCGTATTTAATGCGCACTGACTTTTATTTTGAAAGTATGGCAATTATGACTGACCAGAGGAAGAAGGCTCTCTTGTGTTCATCAATGTCTCCAGAAACTTTTGCACTGCTTCAAAATTTACTTACAGAAGAAGTAACTGAAGCCTCATATGCTGAAATCACCACGGCTTTGCAGCTGCATTTCGAACAAAGTCGAAATTTCCTCGCAGCTCGCTTTGATTTCTACCAGACAGTGCAACAGGATGGGCATCAATTACCGAATTTCTTGCCGAACTGCGCACCAAGGCAAAGGCATGTGATTTTAAAACTCTATGCTGCGAAAAGTGCCAAGACAATGCATTGCGGGATAGACTGGTCATGGGCTGCAGGCACGCATTCATCCAGTAGGCGATTCTCAAGGAATCGGATGCCTCATTGAAGAATGTACTGGAGTGTGCTAAGATGGCCGAGCTGCTGAGTAAAGAACTGCACAAAATGGCCGGCGAAACAGCGTTGAAGCTCCATCAGGAGGTGCATACAGTTCGTCAGACTCGTCCGCAACGCCAGAAACCAGTTGATCGACCCAGAGCAAATCCGGAGAAGGTTGGACATTTTCAGAAGAGCCGTCCCCCCTGTGGGGGGAGGATCGAAACCCTGCTACCAGTGCGGCTCGACTGCTCATCATCACCGTGAGTGCCCATATATCAAGTCCGTTTGTTATGCCTGTTACCGAAAAGGTCATCGCCAGGCAGTATGTCAATCCGTGGGAAAGCTGAGAAAGGGCAAGAAAGCACAAAACACAGTCGACCAAATCGCTGAGACTAATGAAGTGTTTACGATCACCAACAAGCCGAGGATTTTGCTGCGGGTCTCGGACGTCGATCTACAGTTCCAGGTGGACATTGGTGCGGCTGTGTCGCTAGTGGGTCAGGACATCTGGGAGAGGATCGGATCGCCGATACTGAAACCGGCCAACATCCGCCTTTTCGGATACGGGCGACAGCCCATTCCCATGAAAGGCAAATGCACTGTCACGGTTTCCTGTAATGGTATGAAACAGATGTTGCCGCTGATCGTCGTTGGCAAAGAGGGTACATCTCTGTGTGCCATCGACTGGATCCATGCTTTCAAGCTTGACATGAATGCCTTGATCTACGATAGATCAACTATGGCATTGTCATCGACCACGGATTCAACATGGTCAGCAGGTGCAAGAATAACCTGCGAAAACAGGACATCAAATCGCACTGGTCCAAAGAGTGTGACCATGCATTCACCAGGTTGAAGGAGATGCTCGCCCAGAAGACGGGTTTGGCCCACTATGACCCATCGAAGCCGATCTCGCTGGCCGCCGATGCATCGCCATATGGTCATGGAGCTGTAATCTTACAAACGGCGCCGAATGGCAAGGAAGAAACAATCGCGTTCGCATCTAAAATGCTGATGACCACCGAGAAAAACTACAGCCAAGTGGAGAAAGAACAGCATACAGATAAAGCAAATACTGACATCTCTTCAAGAGAGAACACTGAGGAAAACTCTGTTGATTCTGAGCCTTTAGCAAGAGTTGTGAAACGCAAAAAAGATTGGAAAAAAAGAGTGAAGCAAGGTCCAGCTAAATGGGGACGTTCAAACTGGAAAGGGGGAATGTGATGTTTGGTGGACTGTGTGGGGTGGGAGGACCCGTTGCTCCTCCCGTGCAGCAGGTGGTGCCGCACAGGACATAGGGAGATGTTTTGTATATAGTTCTCTGCTGTCTGTGTGTGTGTGTGTGTGCGCAGCCATTTTTGATTTGTTTTTCTGCCAGCATTGAGCAAAGCATTAAAGACTTCTGTTGTAAATTAAAGACTCTCAAGTTTTGTGCAAACTTAGAAAAAGAACACGAAATTCACCCAGGGTGAGTGAATCAAGAACCAGAAGACATGGGTTTTAGGCAGAAGGGCAAATTTAACAGGAACTAAGGGTGGTGGGTACATGGAACAAGCTGCGAGAGTAGGTAGTTGAGGAAGGTACGATAGCAGCATTTAGCAGGCACTTGTACAGGTACATGGGTAGGAGAGGTTTGGGGGGATATGGCTAAACATGGGCAAATGCGATTAGCTCAGATGGGTCGTCTAGGCTGGCATGGATGACTTGGAATGGAGAAAGAGTGTTTCCATGATGTATGACTCTCAAGGCTCTGTCTTACCTGTTTGCGGTCATCGGCGGTGAAGCGCGGCGTCGTCGGTAGCGAGGACCGCGCGGCAATGGCGAGAGCGTCGAGCCTATCCACCGGAGCGCCGCACGGATGTTGCGCGGGGGCCAAGTTAATTCAAACACGGCGGGTCCCACGTGCTTGCGGTAAGTAAAAAAAGGGCGGGCCGACTGCGATGACGTCAGCCCGCCGCACGTGACTCACCAGCGGCGGCTGTGGCGGCGGCCATCCTGATCGCGGCGCTGTAGCGGTGGCTGTGCCTGCGGCCGTGCAGCACACGTGCCTCACTGGCGGCGGCACGTGCGTCACTGGCGGAGGCTGTGGCAGTGGAGGTTTGACGCACGGCGCTCGAGCCATACTGGCGGCGGCCCGTGCGAGCGGCCGTGCCGCACTCGTGCATCACTGGTGGAGGTTGTGCGGTGAGTATTTAGTTTTGGACATTGTTGATTTTATTTTAGCACCGCGCGGTGTTGGGAACACCGCCGCACGGCCCGGGAATTGTACTTTCTCACGAGTGCGCGGTCTATGGCGGCAGATTCCTCCCGTTTCGCCGCCATAGACCGCAGACTCGTGAGACAGGCCTTTAACTCACCGGAAAAGTTCTGAACTCTGAGTTCTACATAACAAGGAGAGTTGAGATCCGCTTCTTTAGAATATTAATCCAGAAACCATACTCGTTTATACAATTCACCAAAACTTCTGGCTAAGTTATAGATTGCATTCAATGGTTTTTGGAATTCTTTCCAACTCTATTGGGACGGAACGGTGGCGCAGTGGTCGAGTTGCTGCCTAACAGCACCAGAAACCTCATTAATCCTGACTACGGGCTTTGTCCGTACGGAGTTTGTACGTTCTCCCGTGACCGTGTGGGTTTCCTCCGGGAGCTCTGGTTTCCTCCCACACTCCAAAGACTTTCAGGTTTGTAGGTTAATTGGCTTTGTTAAAGATTGAAAATTGACCCTAGTGTGTAGGATAGTGTTAGTGTACGGGGATCGTGGGTCGGCGTGGACTTGGTGGGCCGAAGGGCCTGTTTCCATGCTGTATCGTAAAATAGATCAATTACCTCTTCACTCAAATTATAATCAAGAACCTGGTTAAAGCTTCTACTTTTCCATGATTTCCTCATTTCAATATGACATCGAAAGAAAGTACTTATTGAATTTATCCTATTTCCCAGCCAATTTTCTCTGTAATTTATTCTTCCAACAATCTCATCAACTCCCAACAGATTCCATCATCCACCCACACACTAGTGGCCAACCTACCTACCATTCCACAGATATTTGAAATGCTGAAGGATAGACAAGAGACCAAACTAATATTGCCTGGGGAGTCTGCATCCTGGGGGCATGAACATTGAATTATCCCAATTCTGTTAGCCCTTGCTGTCTCCTCCCCTTCCTCAGCCGTCGGGCTGTCTCCTCCCATTCCTCAGCCCTTGGGCTCCTCCTCCGCCTTTTTCCTTTCTTCTCCCCACCCCCCATCAGTCTGAAGAAGGGTTTCGGCCTGAAACTTTGCCTATTTCCTTCGCTCCATAGATGCTGCTGCACCCGCTGAGTTTCTCCAGCATTTTTGTGTACCAAACTAATATTGTTGGAATACTAAGCAGAATGTCTTGATCATCCAAGGATTTGTTACTGTGAGTGAGAGGATAACCTTAATTTAAATATATCACCAGGAAAATAAAATTATAAATATCAACAATTTCAATGTTACTTAATTGTTACATGTGCCTAGATACATGTACTTAAACTCTTTGTTTGCATGCTATTCAGTACAACCATTCTCATGTTCATAAGTTCACGTGATAGGAACAAAATTAGGCCATTTGGCCCATTAAATCTACTCCACTATTCAATTATGGCTGATCTGTCTTTCCCTCTCAACCCTATTCTCTCGCCTTCTCCCTATAACCCTTGACACAAGTACTCATTAATAATCTATCTATCTCTGCCTTCTGTGGCAATGCATTCCACAGATTCACCACCCTCTCCTCATCTCCATCCTAAAGGAACGTCCTTTTATTCTCAGGCTATGACCTCTGCTCTTCCCACTAATGGAAACATCCTTTCCATATCCATTCTGTCCAAGCCTTTCACTATTCAGTAAGTTTCAATGAGGTTCCCCTCATTCTTCTAATCTCCAGCGAATGGAGGCCCGGTACTGTCATCATATGTTAACTCACTCATTCCTGGGGTCATTCGTGTCAACCTCCTCTGGACACTCTCCAGAGTCAACACATCCTTCCTCAGATATGGGGCCCAAAACTGTTCACTATACTCCAAATACAGCCTGACCAGCACCTTATAGAGTGTCTTCATTACCTCCCTGTTTTTGCATTTTAGTCCTCTCGGATTAAATGCTACCCTTCCGTTTGGCTTCCTTACTACCAATTATATATAACACCATATATACTGTAAACACCATCATACAAAAAAGTGCAAAGATTGTAGTATAAGAATAGTCGACTTCACCGAGGCAGTGTAGAGTGGCGACGTTTCTGGCGCCACCTTGTGCCCTTGAAGTTTCACGCTGTTAAATGTATAAAGTCACGTCTTGGCCTTAAAGGCCCATTGACCTGGCAGTGAATAGCAACGTTAGTATTAATGTTTAAGAAAGAACTGCAGATGCTGGAAAAAACTAAGGTAGACACAAAATGTTCGAGAAACTCAGCAGGTGAGGCAGCATCTGTGGAGAAAAGGAAGAGGTATTAAGATTGCCGTGATGAAAGGCCATCAGACTGAAACGTTAACATTGTTTCTTTCTCCACGGATGCTGCCTGACCTGTTAAGTGTTTCCATTTTCTGTTTATGATTTGGATTTCAAGCATGCGCAGTTTTCCTTTTGCTTTGTGAATGGTATTAGACTAGGGATAGACACAAAAGCTGGAATAACTCAGCGGGCCAGACAACATCTGTGGGGGAAAGGAAGAGGTGACGTTTTGGGTTGAGACCCTGCTTCAGACCAGGGCACGTGTGGATGGTGACAAAAAGATTACCTGAGGTGGGCCCAATTGCTTGATTCTATGTTAAAAATGGTTCAAAGGTTCAAGGGTCTTGACCCGAAACTTCGCCCATTCCTTCTCTCCAGAGATGCTGCCTCACCCACTGAGTTACTCCAGCATTTTGTGTCTATAATCAATATCATGATTGGAGTGATAGAAGGATTTGTGTAACTGAAAACAACGGTAAACACAAATAAATTCAGATATTAATCTTATCTTGTGATGAGCTAAGCCAAATATAACAAATAGAACATTGAATATAATAAACGAGAGAGAAAAAATAAAGTTCAGTGTGTGTATATATAAACGTACTCACTAATACACACGCACTATATACTATTACTAAAACGCTCATCTTGACCACTTCCGGTCTGTGTTGTATTTAAATTTGCACAAATACGATCCCCCACAATGCTACGATTTTTCGCCACCTTACTCACCATTCTCCTGTGCTGCAAGTCAAATAAATTTTGTTCCGATCGGTGAAATAGTACAAAAGTTACGAAGGTTTAAAAATCGTAAAAACCACCCCTGCCGGAACCCGCTGTCAATAACACGGCGAGGAGAACAAAAGGCTGAAGGGGTGGAGTGTGTTGAGCAGCTCGCGGAGAGTCAGCAGCTCGCGGAGAGTCAGCAGCTCATGGAGAGTGTGCAGCCTGTGGAGAGGGAGCAGTGTGCGGGCTGCTTCTGCGGCGACCAGCACGACCAGCCGGAAGCTGATGAGTTGAACCGGAAGCCTCTGAGTGAAGCCGGAGTCGGACCGGGATCTGCTGCGTGAGCCGAAAGCTGAATTGTGGGGTGAGCAGAGTGCAAGCTGCAACTGTTGAGACCAACCCCCCCTCCCCACACACCCCCTCCCCGCACCCCCTTCCCCACACTCCCCCTTCCCCACACACCCCTTCCCCCCTCCCCCCACCCCTGAGTGTTGGAATATTGCTTTGGGGAAACGGGTTGCTTTGGGGGAACCGGTGAGTGGTATATATATATATATATATATATATATATATATATATATATTTATATATATATGTATATGTATATGTATATATATATATATATATATACACACACACACACATATATATACACATATTTGAGGTTGTAGTGTCAAAGAGTCATAGAGTGATACAGTGTGGAAACAGGCCCTTTGGCCAACTCGTGCACACCGACCAACATGTCCCAGCTACAGTCACCCCACCTGCCCAAGTCCCTCCCAACCTGTCCTATCCATCTGCAGATCTTTGTTCGTTTATGTAGAAAATTCATCAAGCCGTTCCCCACTGAAAAGTTAATTAAAGTCATGGGCTTGCACCTTATATTTCTAGAACAGGGTGGGTTATGAGTGAGGGCGCTCTGCATTTGACTCTGTCATACCTGACCTGGAAATGGCTGACAACATGACTTGATGTAAAGTGGAACAAAATGCCCCTGTCATCCCTCAACTTAACGAGCAGGTACAAACCACAAACAGATCAGATTTTTGACAGCTCCAATCCTGTTATGCCTGGCAGTGTATCCACCTTGCCTGACACTTGTCAGTAGTGAAGGTCACAAATAAGCAGAGCACAATGTAGTGGGGAATAAGAAAGCAGAGTGTTAGGGCAAGGTCCTAATTGTCTTTCTCACGTAGGGTCCGTGAGAAAGACAATGAGCAGGACAAATGACTTGGAGAACAGAAGGATCGTCTTTGGGATAGTTTAATGAAATGGGTTCCATTTACATTTCTACTTCATTCAACTTTGGGGTGGCATGGTGGTGCAGCAGTAGAGTTGCTGCCTTACAGCGCCAGATACCTGGGTTCGATCCTGGAACTCTGGACAGAATTTGTACGTTCTCCCCGTGACCTGCATGGGTTTTCTCTGAGTGCTCCGGTTTCTTCCCACACTCCAAAGACGTGCAGGTTTGTAGGTTAATTGGCTTTGGTAAAATTGTAAATTGTCCCCAGTGTGTGTAGGATAGTGTGTATCTCTAAACTAAACTAAACTAACTTTAGTGGGAAAGTTCTTCTTGCAAGAGGATCCTGCCCATACAAGTAGAGTTAAAGGTTCAGAGAAGCAGTGAATTCTTCTGATCCACCCTTTGCTTTAGGAATGCAGGCAAGAGCAGATTAATGGATTATTCATCCCACTGTTGTTACTGGGATCTTGTGGAATGCAGAGGTCAGCTGCCTCAGACCAGACCTGGACAAACACAAATTCTCCCAAGGATTCTCACCAGATGCCTTTTGATTCAGAGGAGGGACACCAGAGGAGAACTCCAAAATATGAGCGTGAATCACGTCTTTGATGTACATTGATCCAGGCATGTAATGGATGCTAGAACCATCTTGTCTTTAATCAACCACCACATAAGTGCATTTTTTCAGCAGGGGCCACAAGGCTTATAATCAGGAACAAGAATCCTTTCAGTAAAGATGAAAGTTGTGTAATTATACCAAAAGTACAGAGGCTACAGACTTGTCAAAATTTACAGTGATCCACTAATTTAACTGTGTTATTGTAGACATAGAGTTATACAGCATGGATACAGGATTTATGCTCCAACTAATCCATGACCAAGAAGCCCATCAAATCTAATCCCATATGTCCACATTTAGCCCATATCCTACCAAAGCTTTCCTATCCACGTACCTGTCCAGATGACTTTAAAACATTGCAATTGTAGCCGCCTCTACCACTTCCTCTGGCAGTTCGTTCCATATACCCACCACCCTCCATGAAAGTTTTTCCACAGATCTGTCTTAGATCTTTCCACTCTCACCTTAAACCTCTGCCTCCTAGTTGTAGACTTCCCATCCCATGGGAAACAGATGCTGGCTGTCTATCCTCTTTAGACCCTCCCAATAGACAATCGACAATAGGTGCAGGAGTAAGCCATTCGGCCCTTCGAGCCAGCACCGCCATTCAATGTGATCATGGCTGATCATCCACTATCAGTACCCCCGTCCCTGCCTTCTCCCCATATCCCCTGAGTTCATTATCTTTAAGAGCCCTATCTAGCACTCTCTTTAAAGTATCCAGAGAACCCGCCTTCATCGCCCTCTGAGGCAGAGAATTCCACAGACTCACAACGTTCTGTGTGAAAAAGTGTTTCCTCATCTCTGTTCTAAATGGCTTACCCCTTATTCTTTAATTTTGGCCCCTGATTCTGGACTGTGGCCCAAGGTCACCCCTTAAGCCTCCTTCACTCCAGGGAAAACAGTCCCAACTTATCCAATCTCTCCTAATAACTCAAGTACCCCAGTCTAGGCACCAGTCCTGTGAATCTTTTCTGTACCCTCTCCAGCTTAATCACATCCTTCTCATAGCGTGGTGACCAGATCTGCTCACAATACTCCAGGTATAGCTGTACCAATGATTTGTACAACAGTAATATGATGTCCAACTCTTATACCCAATGCCCTTCAGTCTGAAGAAGGGTTCCAACCCCCTAATGTCACCTATTCTTTTGCTCCAGAGATCCTGCCTGGCCCGCTGAGTTACTCCAGCATTTGGTGTCTAGCTTGTATATTTTGTATAAACTAGCATCTGCAGTTCCTTCTTACACATATCCAATCCTCGGTTGATGAAGGGAAGCATACCTCATAACTTCTTCCCCACTCTGTCTATCGGAGAACTGCGCACTTAAACTCCAAGGTTTTGCTGTTCAATTTCACCCCTAGGATCCTATCATTGAATGTGCATACCCTGGCCTGAGTTATCTTCCTGAACTAACTATGCTCTATAACTATACACTATAACTATAACTATCTATAACTATAACTATAAGTGTAACTATAACTATAACCTTTAACTATGCCTGAGTTAAATTCCATCAGCCATTCCCTTGCCTACTTTCCCAGCAGATCTAGATCCTGTTAAAATCTTAGACAGTGTTCTTCACTGTCCATCATGTCACCAATTTGGGTCTCATCTGTTTAATATTCATGGCTTCTACATTTTCTTCCAAATCTATGATAAACAGTGAAGGACCCAGCATGGATTCCCACAGCACATCACCTGTCACAGACCTTCAATAGGAAAAACAATGTGTGACTACCTAACACCATCCTAACACCAAGTCATTTTGTATCCAGTTTGCTACTGCAGCTCAATCCAATTTATACTGACCTTCTGTGCCAGCCTACCATGTGGGACTTTGACAAAGGCTTACTAAAGTCCATGTAGGCAACATCCACAGTCTTTGCCCTCTCAAACCCCATGATCACTCCTCCAAAACCTCAGTCAGGTTTGTGGGACATGTTCTCCCATGAATAATGTCATGCTGACTATCTCTAATCAGTCCGTGCCCTTCCAAATGTAAACAGATCCTGTACCTCAGAAGGCCATCCAGTAACTTTCCCACCACTGATGTAAGACTCGCTATTTTGTAGTTCCCTGGATTGTCTTTAAATAAAGGCTTAACATTAGTCATCCTCCAGTCTTTCAGTACCTCATCCATGGCTAATGTGCAGGGATCGCCAGTCGTCGCGGACCCGGTGGGTCGAAGGGCCTGTTTCTGTGCTGTATCTCTAAACTAAACTAAACTAAACGAAGAAACAATAATCTGAAGAAGGGTCACTTATCCGTGTTCTCCAGGGATGCTGCCTGACCCGCTGAGTTACTTTAGCACTTTGTTTCTTTCCCAAACACCAATCTCTGCTGTGGCTCCAGATTTCCACAATGTCCCAGGATGCGCTTGGTCAGACTCTGGGGATTTATCCTTTTTTACGCACTTCAAGACTACTAATAGCTCTTCCTTCATTATGTCCATATGCCTCAGGTTATCACTGTTTTTTATCCTTAACCTCACTAGCTGGCATGACCATCTCCACGGTGAATGCAGGTGGGAAGTAGTCATTTAAGACCTCGCCTCACTCTTGTGGCTCCAAACATAGATTACAGCAATGATCCTTCAAAGTACTTACTCTTTCTCAAGTTACCGTTTTGCACAATATACATAGAATCTTTAAGAATTCCCCTTTACTCTATTTACTAGAGATATCTCATGTGCCTTGTTTGCCTTCTGGGTTTCCTTCTTAAGTATATTCTTACATTCTCCTCAAGGGACTTGTTTGACCCCAGGTACACAAAAATGCTGGAGAAACTCAGCGGGTGCAGCAGCATCTATGGAGCGAAGGAAATAGGCAACGTTTTGGGCCGAAACCCTTCTTCAGACTGATGGGGGGTGGGGTCGGGGAGAAGAAAGGAAAAAGGCGGAGGAGCAGGAGCCCGAGGGCTGAGGGAGAGATAGGAAGGGGAGCAAAATAGGGAGAATTCAATGTTCATGCCCCCAGGATGCAGACTCCCCAAGCGGAATATGAGGTGCTGTTCTTCCAATTTCCTGTGTGGCTCGCTCTGGCGATGGAGGAGACCCAGGACAGAGAGGTCGGATACGGAATGGGAGGGGGAGTTGAAGTGCTGAGCCACCGGGAGGTCAGGTTGGTTTTTATGGACCGAGCGGAGGTGTTCGGCGAAACGATCGCCAAGCCTTCGCTTGGTCTCACCGATGTAGATCAGCTGACATCTAGAGCAGCGGATGCAATAGATGAGGTTGGAGGAGATGCAGGTGAACCTCTGTCGCACCTGGAATGACTGCTTGGGTCCTTGAATGGAGTTGAGGGGGGAGGTAAAGGGACAAGTGTAGCATCTCTTGCGGTTGCAAGGGAAAGTGCCCGGGGAGGGGGTAGTACGGGAGGGAAGGGATGAATTGACAAGGGAGTTACGGAGGGAGCGGTCTTTGCGGAAGGCAGACATGGGGGGAGATGGGAAGATGTGGCGAGTGGTGGGGTCACGTTGGAGGTGGCGAAACTGACGGGGGATTACTTGTTGTATGTGACGGCTGGTGGGGTGACCCCTGTTTGACCCCAGTTGGCTTTTTCCTTGACCAGAGCCTCAATATCCTTCATCACAAGGCTTCCCTCATCTTGCCAGACTTGCCCTTCACCCTTACAGGATCATGCTGGCCCTGAACTAGTCTTATCTCACTTTTAATAGCCTCCCTCTTTTCCGATGTCCGTTTGCCTGCTTTTCCAATCAACCTTTGTGAATTCCTGTCCAAGGCCATCAAATTAGACTTGCATCAGTGCACTGCGGATGGCTTGATTGTATTCATGTACAGTACTTTCTCTGACTTTGGACTTTACTTTAGAGATATAGCATGGAAACAGGCCCTTTGGCCCACCGACTCTGTGCCGATCAGCATTCACCCCCAACACTAGCACTATCCCACACACTAGGGACAATTTACAATTTTACAGAAGCCAATTATCCGACAAACCTGTACGTCTTTGGAGTGTAGGACGAAACCGGAGCACCCGGAGAAAACCCACGCAGGTCACGGGGAAAATGTACAACCTCCGTACAGACAGCACCTGTAGTCAGGATCGAACCTAGATCTCTGGTGCTTTAAGGCAGCAACTCTACTGCTGTGCCACCTGGATTGCATGCAAACTATCCCACCGTTTAAGAAACAGTTAGACAGGTACATGGATAGGACAAGTTTCGAGGGATATGGACTAAATGCAGGCAGGTGGGATTACTGTAGGTGGGACATGTTGGCCGGTGTGGGCAAGTTGGGCCAAAGGGCCTGTTCCCACACTGTATCACTCTATGACTCTATGACTCAAACAAATGCTTTTCGCTGTATCTCGGTACAATAATTGACCAAACTAAACTGAAAACTAAAAAAATAAAAATAATTTCGAATTAGTGTAAGGGGAGGCTGATAGTCAGTGTGGATTGAATGGACCAAAATGCTTGTTTCCCTGCTGTATCTCTCTATCACTCGAAGGTGGAGAATATTTTCTCCTCCCCTAAGCAATCATGTTGAGTTCTCAGTGCCTTGCTGTGTTAATGCTGGTGGCACAGCTGGCTAGCTCACTAATCCTACTGTTTGCATTTTCTTTAATCAATGAAATACAAGGGTCCTGAAGGAAAGAGTTGGAAATGTAATCAATTCTTCATTCTCTTAATGCGAGGAGCTTTTACCTTGAAGCTCCGGGCAATTAACTCTGTGAAGGAACAGCATTCCACAGCGCATCGAAAGCAAGATTGTGTTGTCAGCAGTTTATGTTGAAGATAGACACAAAAAGCTGGAGTAACTCAGCGGGACAGGCAACATCTCGGGAGAGAAGGAAGGGGTGATGGTTCGGGTCGAGACCTTTCTTCAGACTGGTTAGGGATAAGGGAAACGAGAGATATAGATGATGCTGTCAGAAGATAAAGAACAATGAATGAAAGATATACAAAAAAAGTAATGATGATAAAGGAAACAGGCCATTGTTAGCTGTTTGTAGGGCGAAAACGAGAAGCTAGTGCGACTAGGGTGCGGGAGGGATAAAGAGAGAAGGAATGTCGGGGCTACCAGAAGTGAGAGAAATCAATATTCATACCACTGGGCTGTAAGCGGCCCAAGCGGTATATGAGCTTATAGTTTGTGTTGTTTAATTCGGATATTCTCTTGCTGGCTTTTGAAGGTTTGTTGAGGATTCTAGGTCGGAGGGGACTGGGAAGAGGGCAAAAGGTGTTGGGAACCGATCTCCCGCTGCCTTGTCTAACGTAACATCCTCCAAAAATCAGTCCTCGCACAGAGTGCAACTCGCTATCTGACTGTAGAGGGCATCAGAGCTGATCCTGAGATGCAAGGAGCTGCAGATGCTGGAGTCATGAGTAAAGCACAAAGGGCCGGATTAACTCAGTGGATCACGCAGCATCTGTGGAGGGAATGGACAGGCGACGTTTTGAGTCGGACCCCTTCTTTGGACCCTTCAAGATGAACTTGAAACTGTTGCACATTTATCTGCAAGAATCTTAGAGTAATTTGAAGAGTGGGATCCCATCTCCCTCCCTCTTCCTTATGCTATTAGTTTAGTTTAGAGATACAGCGAGGAAACAGGCCCACCGAGTCCGCGCCGACCAGTGCTCCCCGTATGCGAGCACTATCCTTCACACACTAGGGCCAATTTATACTTTTTACTGAAGCCAATTAACCTACAAACCTGTACGTCTTTGGAGTGTGGGAGGAAACCCAAGATCTTGGAGAAAACCCACGCGGTCACATACAAACCCACGGGGAGAACGTACAAACTCTGTGCAGTCAGCACCCGTAGTCGGGATCGAACACGGGTCTCTGTAAGGTAGCAACTCTACCCTTGTGCCACTGTGCCGCCCCTTTGGGGATGTTTTCCAGAACTTATATCACCAGCATGCTAAGGGGAGAGCACTTGTATTGATTTCTTAACAGTGTTTAATGGTTAATGATTTAAATGTTGGGGAAGAAATACCAGCAGTGGATGTTCTATACAGTAAACTAATGTAAATATAGAAGGGAATGTCAGACCAATTAAATATTCCAGCCGTCATGAGCTACCCTTTGATAACTGACAGTTACAGGTTCTTTCATCTGATTTGTACAGTACACTGCTTGGTGTAAGGGTTCATGGTTTCAAGGCAAGTTTCAGATTATGCTTTCCTAATTATGTTCAATAGTCTGTGAAAGAGACAAATGAAAGGTCTAACAAAGCAGGAAACCTCATCTCAGTGTGAACAACAGGATAGAAAAAAAGGCATTTGGGTGCAGCCCTGATTCTGTTGCACCATGGAAAAAAAAGAGCACAGAAATAACAAGACCCATGCATGGCCTGCTAGGTTTATTGTGACTGTATCTTGCTTGTGTTTGTAAATTGACATTTGATGCTCCAGTGCCAAGTGCCTGTAAACCATCCCTTTGTCTACAACAACAATACCAACGCACCTTCAAAATGTTCAAAGCTCCCAAGACGCTTCTTGGGAGGATTCTAAAAGTTGAGCACGATTTTGTCATCGAGCCACAAAATGATATTGGGATGTATGAACATCAGCTTGGTCAGAGCTCTTCAGGAGAATCTGGGACAAATAAAGGGAATTGGCGAGGAGGAGAGGGGCGAGGGAGGCAATTCCAAACCAGAACAGAGACAGCTGACGGCAATTAAAATTGTGGGCGTCTGATTTGGAGGGAGCGGCAGTCCAGAAGGCTGAGAGACGTGGCAGAGATGGGGATTGAGAGGGAAGGGTGTCAGCTTTCAACACAGCCTTAAACAGGGAAACCCATCTGCTTCAGTTGAGCTTCAAGATGGCGCCTATGCCAGGGGACTCTGTGTACTGATCCCAGAAGCGGACCTGCAATCGCACAATACAGTCACAATACACTCTTTTAAACCAACAGCAACGTTACTTTTCTGTACACTGTGGACGACTCGATTGCAATAATGGCACCAAAAATGGAGGCACTATGATGTTCATAAGTCACAGGAGCAGAATTAGGCCATGCGGCCCATTCAATCATGGCTGATCTATCTCTCCTTCCTAACCCCATTCTCATGCCTTCACCCCATAACCCCTGACACCCGTACTAATCAAGAATCTGACAATCTCCACCTTGAAAATATCCACTATCTTGACCTCCACAGCCGTCTGTGGCAATGAATTCCACTGATTCACCACCCTCTGACTAAAGAAATTCCTCCTCATCACCTTCCTAAAAGAACGTCCTTTAATTCTGAGGTTATGACCTCTGGTCCTAGACTCTCCCACTAGTGGAAACATCCTCTCCACATCCACTCCATACACGATTCAATCATTCCAATCTTTCCACTCTATCTAATCCTTCATTACAATCGCTCCACACTTTTACTCCTCTACTCCCACAGCAGCGTTTCATACCTCAACACTGCAAATGGCTCGATTGTAATCATGTATAGTATTTTAGCTGACTGGATGGCACACAATAAAAGCTTTTCACTGTACCTCGATACAATAGACAATAGACAATGGACTAAAGGATAAGGGGGAAATCTTTTTCGACCGAGATGAGAAAAACATTTTTCACACAGAGAGCGGTGAATCTCTGGAATTCTCTGCCACAGAAGGTAGTTGAGGCCAGTTCATTGGCTATATTTAAGAGGGAGTTAGATGTGGCCCTTGTGGCTAAAGGTATCAGTGGGTATGGAGAGAAGGCAGGTACAGGATACTGAGTTGGATGATCAGCCATGATCATGTTGAATAGCGGTGCTGGCTCGAAGGGCCGAATGGCCAACTCCTGCACCTATTTTCTATGTTTCTATGTTTCTAAAAGCTGTTTAAACGGCAAAACAATGCTGTGAACAATTTCTAATCCGATGATTTTCAGATGCTGAGATGGGTGTCATTTATTCAAAATGATAAGTCGATTCTTTTCTCCCCATGGTTGCTGTCTGGCTTGCTGAGTGTTTTCAGAGAGTCTTGAAGATAAGTTCCTACCCTGGCGAGCCACAGTATATACACAGGCTGCACTGGTTCTCATTATTGAAAAATTAATGCTAACAACCTCAGAAGAGTTAAGTGCTTACCAGCAATATGAGAAACTTAAAGAGAGAATGCTGGAAGCTCGGCATCGGAAATGTCATCATTCTTCAGGGTACGGGGGTTCCCCTCCCCTACTATAGATAAGGCTCGCACCTGGGTCTCTTCAATACCCCGTAACACTGCTCTCTCTCCCCATCCCCCCACTCGTAACAAGGGCAGAGTCCCCCTAGTCCTCACCTTTCACCCCACTAGCCGTCACATACAACAAATAGTCCTCCGTCATTTTCGCCACCTCCAACGTGACCCCACCACCCGCCACATCTTCCCATCTCCCCCCCTGTCTGCTTTCCACAAAGACCGCTCCCTCCGTAACTCCCTGGTCAATTCTTCCCTTCCCTCCCGTACCACCCCCTCCCCGGGCACTTTCCCTTGCAACCGCAAGAGTTGCTACACTTGTCGCTTTACCTCCCCCCTCGACTCCATTCAAGGACCCAAGCAGTCGTTCCACGTGCGACAGAGGTTCACCTGCATCTCCTCCAACCTCATCTATTGCATCCGCTGCTCTAGATGTCAGCTGATCTACATCGGTGAGACCAAGCGTAGGCTTGGCGATCGTTTCGCCGAACACCTCCGCTCGGTCCACATTAACCAACCTGATCTCCCGGTGGCTCAGCACTTCAACTCCCGCTCCCATTCCGAATCCGACCTTTCTGTCCTGGGCCTCCTCCATGGCCAGAGTGAGCAACACCGGAAATTGGAGGAGCAGCACCTCATATTCCACTTGGGCAGTTTGCACCCTAGCGGCATAAACAATGACTTCTCCAATTTCCGGTAGCCCTTGCTGTCTCCTCCCCTTCTCAGTTCTCCCTCAGCCCTCGGGCTCCTCCTCTTCCTTTCTCCTTCCTTCTCCCCGAACCCCCCCCCCTCACCCTACATCAGTCTCGAAACGTTGCCTATTTCCTTCGCTCCATAGATGCTGCTGCACCTGCTGAGTTTCTCCAGCACTTTTGTCTACCTTCGATTTTCCAGCATCTGCAGTTCCTTCTTAAACACAAATGCTGGAAGTAGTTTAGTTTAATTTAGTTTAGAGATACAGCACGGAAACAGGCCCTTTGGCCCACAGAGTCAATGCCGACCTGCGATCCCTGCACATGAACACTTTCCTACATACACTAGAAAAAATTTACAATTTTACCAAAGCCAATTAACCTACAAACCTATACATCTTTGGAGTGTGGAAGGAAACCGGAGTTCCCGGAGGAAACCCACGCAGGTCATGGGGAAAACGTACAAACTCCGTGCAGACAGCACCAGTAGTCAGGATCGAACCCGGTCTCTGGCGCTGTGAGACAGCAGCTCTACCGCTGCACCATCGTGCCATCCTCAAGTACACAGTAAGTCAGGCAGCATCTGCGGTGAGAAAACCGAGTCAATGCTTTGGCTGACGTCCTCTGTATTTGATTCAAATTGGAGCTATTGTAGTTGAGGCCTCTGACCACCTTCTCAAGGGCAGTTAGAGAAGGGCAATAAATCTTGGCCATACCCCATGAATTAATTTTTAATATTTCCAGAAGCTGCAATTTTTGGATCCAGCGGGGAAATTTAAAACACTAAAAACTGCAGGATCCAGGGAGCAAGAACAAAAGTTGCTATCAAAATCCAGCAAGTTAGGCAGCATCTGTGGAAAGAGAAATAGTTAGCGTGTCACTCTGTGACTCGTCGTCAGACCTGGGTAAAAGAGAGACCCAAGTAGAGTTGGGAGCAATTTAGTTTGCCACGTTTTCAGAGAACCATTACTCTCTGGTGTGGCTGAGAGAAATAGTCCTACAGTACAGAAACAGACCCTGCATTCCAAGATGCCTCATCTAAGCCCCCCACTTATCAGCATTATGGGCCTGTCCCACTTAAGCAATTTTTTTGGTGACTTGCCGGCACCCGTCATAGTCGCAGCAAGTCGCGGCAACCAGAAAAAGGTACGACTCTTTGGGCGACTACTCACGACCATACAGGCTGTGTTTGCGACATGTGTCGCCTGTATGGTCAAAGAGTAGTACATTTTTCTGGTCGCCACTGGATTTTCAACATGTTGAACATTTTCGACGACCTGCTGCGACTATGACGGGTGCCGGCAAGTCGCCGAAAGAATCGCGAAAGTGGGACATGCCCAAGGCCTATATTCGTCCAAACTTTTCATATCAATGTATCTCTCCAAATATCTTGTAACTGTTGCTTTTGCAAATGTCTCAACTACATAATTTGGCTGCTTGTTCCATATATCCCCCACCCGCTGCATGAAAAAGTTGCTCTTCAGGTTCCATTAAATCTTAGGAAGGTACTTCAGATTACACCGAAAATAGACACAAAATGCTGGAATAACTCAGCGGGACAAGCAGCATCACTGGATAGAAGTAATGGATTCGAAATTTCTTCTATCCAGAGATGCTGCCAGTCCCGCTGAGTTACTCTAGCATTTTGTATCTATCTCCAATTAAATCTTTCCCCTCTCACTTTAAATGTATGCCCTCTTGTCCTTGGTTCCCCTACCCTGGGTAAAAAGCACTTTGTGTTCACCCTATCTATTCCCTTTATGATTTTATACACAGCTATAAGATCACTCCTCAGCCTCCGGCATTCCAAGGAATATAGTCCTAGGCTGCCCAACCTCTCCATACAGCTCAGGCTCTCGAGTCAAGGCAACATCCTCGTAAATCTTCTCTGCACTCTTTCCATCTTGATGGCATCATTCCTATAGCAGGGTGAACAAAACCCAAAAGTCCTTATAAAAGAACTGGACAAGCTAGATGCAGGTAAAATGTTCCCAATATTGGGCTAGTCCAGAACCAGGGGCCACAGACTTAGAATAAAGGGGAAGCCATTTAAGACTGAGGTGAGAAAAAACTTTTTCACCCAGAGAGTTGTGAATTTGTGGAATTCCCTGCCACAGAGGGCAGTGGAGGCCAAATCACTGGATGGATTTAAGAGAGAGTTAGATAGAGCTCTAGGGGCTAGTGGAATCAATGGATATGGGGAGAAGGCAGGCACGTGTTATTGATTGGGGACGATCAGCCATGATCACAACGAATGGCGGTGCTGGCTCAAAGGGCCGAATGGCCTCCTCCTGCATCTATTTTCTATGTTTCTATGTTTCTATGAACACAATACTCCAAGTGCGCCTCATGTCTTGTACAACTGTAACATCGCATCACAACATCTATAGTCAATTCCTTGACTGATGAAGGCCAATAGAGTCCAGAACCAGGGGGTCATAGTTTAAGAATAAGGGGTAGGCCATTTAGGACTGAGATGAGGAAAAACATTTCACAGAAGGCAGTGGAGGCCAATTCACTGAAGAGTTAGATCTTAGGGCTAATGGAATCAAGGGATATGGGAAAAAAGTGGGAATGGGTTACTGATTTTGGATGATCTGCCGTGGTCATATTGAATGGCGGTGCTGGCTCGAGGGGCAGAATGGCTTACTTCTGCACCCATTTTCTATGTTTAATGCCAAAAGACTTCACGACCTTAGGTACCTGCAATGTAACCCTCCAGAGCAGTCTATCACATGGAACCATTGCAAAGGCCTTGCTGAAGTCCATATAGACTGTGGCCCTGCCCTAATTAACCTTTATGGTTAATTCTTCAAAAGAACTCAATCAAATTCATGAGACATGACCTCCAACACATAAAACCATGCTGACTATCACAAATCAGCCCCTGTCTTTCTGATTGCATGTATATCTTAGCACTCAGAATCCTCTGCAGTAACTTTCCCAGATTTACTGGTCTATAGTTCCCAGAGTTTCCTTTGCAACCCTTCTTAACTAGAGACATAACATTAGCCACTCTCCAGTCTTCCATCATCTTACCCATCATAATCTTAATCATACTCATAATCATAATACTACTTTATTAGCCAAGTATGTTTTGCTACATACAAGGATATACAGTACATACAGTCATACCAATGAAGAGCAACAAGACACACAAATAATGTTTTAACATGAACATCCACCACGGCGACTCGTCCACATTCCTCACTGTGATGGAAGGCAAAAAAGTTCAATCTTCTTCCCTTCTTTGTTCTCCCGCGGTTGGGGCACTCGAACCTTCCGTTGCCGGGACGATCTTGGCTCCCGCAGCCGGCGGTCGAGCCCTCCGCATCGGGGGGATCTCAGCTCCCCATGCCGGGCGATCAGAACCCGGGTCGGGGCTGGTCGAACCTCTTGTGGCTTGGAGCTTCCCGACATCAGCTTCTACCCGAGACTGCGAGCTCCTCGATGTTGAAATCCGCAGGCCGCGGTTGGATGTCGATCCCAGGCAAGGGATCCCAGGCTCCCATGGTAAGTCCACTGCCCCGCGGTGGGGCTCAATGTCAGTCTCAAGCAAGGCTGCCGGCTCCAAGATGTTAGGCCGCAGAGCGACCGGAGATACGATCCGGAAAACAATCGCATCTCCGGCAAGGTATGAGATTGAAAAAAAGTTTCCCCCTCCCCCACATAAAACAAACCAGAGAACATTAACACATTGACACATGTCTTGTGATGATTGATATATCCCAGCCAGGGCTCCTACAATTTCTCCCCTAGATTCCCATAGTGTCCGTGGATATATCTGAACATGTCTGGGAGATTTATCTACCTTCATGCATCTTATTGTTATTGCTATATACATCTTATACAGTCTGCAGTAGGTCCCAATCTGAAACGTCCCCTGTCTATTCCCTCCAGAGATGCTGCCTGACCAGCTGACTTCTTGTGTTTTGGTCTTAAAGCCCTGTCTCACGGTGCGAGTTGACCCACGAGGTACCCCGATTGAAAGACTCGTGGTTGTGTACGAGATTACAAGTGTATGATCAAGAGTGTAACCGAGTTCCCACGGGTATGACTAAGTTTGCCGTTTACTTGTCATTTCTGCGATGTTCCAAGTTCGTCTCCCGAGTTACCAAGTTCCTCTCCCGTTAATCTTGAGCCAACAATGTCTACCGACGTGTTGAAAAATCATCACATGGTAACAAAATAATGTCATGCTTTTATTTTACACACTATAAAAAGCCTCCCTTGTTTAAATTGGCTCATTTGGAAACATGTCTGCAAGAAGGCTATTGCCCAAGAGCGCAGTATATATTACAGAGAGTTGCAAATGCAGTGCAGTCTATTACACAGGCCAGCTTTCCCCCTATCAACTCAATCTACACTTTGCCCTGCTTCGGGAAGCAGCCAACGTAACCAAGGACCATTCACACCTCGGCCATTCCTTCCTCTCCTTTCACCCCATGAGCAGATAATACATATGCTCACATACATGTACTACCAGATTCAG
>CM075986.1:25653027-25731102 GCA_038087875.1 Malacoraja senta | reverse complement strand
ATCCTACTCGAGAATGCATCGGTCACGCAGATTCATTGGAACTGCCGTTGTTCCCATCTTGAAGGCACTAACCACTGCCTGCTTCGTGACTGGCTGGGTATCTGCATCCACTGATGTCATCTGCCATCAATTGCTTCATTCAGTTGGCCATTGTCCACATTAGACTGAATATTGGAGGACATCAAAGATCAGGCTGTTCCTCATCTATGAATCTCGTCCAACACTTTAATGATTCACACCAGAAAGGTTCTTCAGATAGCAATTGAGGATAAGAATTCTTTGATTGGATCGAATGAAAGATGCATCGTGGGAGCAGGCCCTTTGGCCCAGCGAGTCCACATGAACCATCGATCACACTAGATCCATGTATTTCCCACTTTCCCACCCCCTCCCTGTACACTTGGGGAAATTTACAGAGGCTAATTAACCTACAAACCCAAATATCTTTAGGATTGGGAGGAAACCAGAGCACCTGGAGGAAACCCACACAGTCAAAGGGATAACATACAAACTCAACATAGACAGCACCCGAGGTCAGGATCGAACCAGGGTCTCTGCCCTGTGAGGCAGCAGCTCTACCCGCTGCCCCGCTGGGCCACCCACTCATGCTGACTGATATTCTTGTTCTTCTTCTCTAACCAGAAGACCTACCGATGAATTATAATATTTGATCTTGGAAGCAAACAGAGATAATCCAGATGCTTAATATTTCATAGATTAATTCTTCAGCCAAAAGCTAAAACACAAGTTCTTTGTTTAAATTGTCAGGCTGGTCGAAGGTTCTGGGAAGTGACAGTAACTTGAGGGTGACTGAAGGGGCAACAGCCAATGTTGGCCCCATGTGGAGAATCAAACCTGTGTATCAGGGCTGGTGGCTTCACCCTGAGTGAGACGCCTCTGGTCACACTTGCATCGTTCCATTCACCCTCACATAGGGTCACTAGATGTCCCCTTCCCCTCCATCTGGGAGACTCAGCAGGTCAGGCAGCATCTGTGGAAGAAGAAATGGCTTTAACATTTCAGTTCTGAGCCCTCTTCTGACAAGGGGTCTTAGACCAGAAATATTAATTCCGTTTATGAAGGAACTGCTGATTTATATCGAAGATGGACACAAAATGGTGGAGTAACTCAGCAGGTCAGGCAGCATCTCTGAAGAGGAGGAAAAGGCAACGTTTCAGGTCGGAACATCTTCTTCAGAGTATGTTATTCTTTCCATAACTCTGACGAGTCTGATCTGCCAAGTGTTTCCGGTATTTATGTTTTCATTTCAAATTTCCAGTAAAAGCAGTTTTCTTGATTTTCGTTTTACTGTGAACAACCCGTTTTGTGAGTTGTTAATTCTGCATGAAATAGAAGCAGGTTTATTACAATTAAATTGATCCTCCTTTCATTTCTCTCAGGCCTGAAATAGGCTGACAGTTAACCAAAGATATTGGTCCAGGGTAGAGGTTGGTCCAGGGTAGAGGTCCAGGGTAGGGTAGATAGAACCAATGTATGGTTGATTGCTGGTCAATGTGGTCTCCGTGGGCTACGGGGCCTGTTTCCACACTGTATCTCTAATCTCTATAATACTAAAACTCTTCATCTTGTTTGTGGCTGTGTGTGTGTGTGTCAATTTCTGGTTAATTCCTATTTTCATCCAAACGCTAGGCCACAGCCTTCCCATTTTCACACATTCTACGCACATTTTTCCCGTCGAGGAGATAAACATCTTCCCGTCGCATTCCCCCTATATTTTCCAAGTTTTTAATCGTTTAAAGTTTTAAAAACAGCCCAAACTCACCAACTTTCGGCAAAAAAAAATCCGAATGACGTCACAATGCACTCACAAGGCAGGACGGGACACTCCGGCACTTTGCACGGGGTTGGGGGGGTACCACGCTGGAATGTTCTGGAAACCACCCCCCCCCCCACTCCCCCCAACCCCCTCTGCCTGGCCCAGTCACAATCCTCGAGTCCTCGGGTCCTTAAGTCCACGCCGGCCCGGACCCGCCCGTGGTGTCGCTCGGGCCTGAGCCTGGGCTGGATCCCAGCCTGGTGCTGTAGCTGGAATGAGGGCCAAGCCTGGGGCTTGGGATGGGGCCATGACCGGAGCCGAGAAAGAAGCCGCCGGTGGAACCTGGGTCCGCGGTCAGGGATGAGCCCGGAGATGAAGTCGGGGCCTGGACTGCAGCCCAAGCGGCGGGCGAGCTGACGGCTGCAGTCTACAGCTAAGGCCGGCCCGAGTACGAGTCCAGGCTCTGGCGCTGCTCTACGACCTGGTTCGGTGCTGGGGCAGGGAATGAGAGTGAGGGGAGGAGGATGAGGGAAATGAGAAGGAGGGATATAGGATGGAGTCTCTACCCCCTTCCCTCTCTGCCCCTCTCCCTCTCTACCCCCTCCCTCTCTACTACCCCTCCCTCTCTACCCCCTCCCCCTCCCTCTCTACCCGCCCTCTACCCTCCCTCTACCCTACCTCTACCCTTCCTCTCCCCTCCCCTCCCTCTACCTCTCTACCCCGTTCCCCTCCCTCTCTACCCCCTCCCCACCCTCTCTACCCATCTCCCCCTCCCTCGCTAACCCCCTCCCCCTCCCTCTCTACCTCCTCCCCCTCCCTCTCTAACCCCTCCCACTCTACCCCCTCCCCACCCTCTCTACCCACCTCCCCCTCCCTCTCTACCCACCTCCCCCTCCCTCTCTACCTCCTCCCCCTCCCTCTCTACCACCCTCCCTCTCTACCCCCTCCCTTTCTATGCCCCCCTCTCTACCACCAATCCATCTCTCCCCCCTACCTCTCTACCCCCCTACCTCTCTGGGGAGTGGTGATTATTGGGACCTATGGGTGAATGGCGCAATATTGCGTTCGGGGACCAGCCGTGCGCCACCCTCCTCTCCCCCCCCCCCCCCCGCCCGCTTTGGGGAACGGGACCCAACGGGTCCCACTTGTCTAGTCTAAACTATAATCATCCTACCACAACTAGAGAGCAGTCCTGAACTACTATCTACCTCATTTGTGACCCTCGGACTATCTTTGATCGGACTTTGTGTGTAGGAAGGAACTGCAGATGATGGTTTAAACCAAAGATAGTCAAAGATTGCTGGAGTAACTCAGTGGGACAGGCAGCCTCTCTCACAAAATGCACAAAAAGAGTGGCTGCCTGTCCCGCTGAGTTTTTCCAGCATTTCGTGTCTATCTTAGATGGGATTTTACTGGCTTTACCTTGCACTAAACATTATTCCCTTACCATGTACCTATACACTGTAAATAGCATGATTGTAATCATGTATTGTCTTTCCACTGACTGACAGCACGCAACAACAACTTTTCACTGTACCTCGGTACAGGTGACAATAAACTAAACTGAAGTAAACCGAACTAAAGTGTAATAGCCATCTCACTCTGCATCATTTGTGCAGCCAACACCGTACTCCCAACGTACTCTCCTCAGATTTATAATATTCAGCAAATATTACAGTTTTGATATTAAAAAATAACAAGAAAAGTGTTGGATTCTGGGGTAGATCTAGTCTCCAGTTAAAGTAATAACAACATGGGCTCTCTCCACACTAGGCTGCTCCATTAGCTGTCTTCTGAGAGACTGTTTATGTGGACACACAATTATGCAGGAATCTGTAAAATCTATTTAGTACTGAGATTGCCATATGACTCGCATGATTCGTGTTCATAAGCACTGGCAGGGAATGAAAGCTGCCGTGATTGCCTTTGTCTCTGGCCAGCGTTAACGCTCTCTGCTTCCAATGCTTGCAGTAAAATCAAATAGCTCCGCACTGGCCTTGTGCAGACACACTCCAACAATAAAGTGATTTATCACGCATGCAGTGAAGGGCCTGCGAGAATATGTCTGGCCGCTCTGCTACGCACAACAGAAAAATCTTGTTGGACACAAAATGCTGGAGTAACTCAGCGGGACAGGCAGCATCTCTGGAGAGAAGGAATGGGTGACGTTTCTGGTCGAGACGCTTGGGTCTCGACCAGAAACATCACCCATTCCTTCTCTCCAGAGATGATGCCTGTCCAGCTGAGCTACTTCATCAGTCTGAAGAAGGGTCTCGACCCGAAACATCACCCATTCCTTCCCTCCAGAGATGCTGCCTGTCCTGCTGAGTTACTTCTTCAGTCTGAAGAAGGGTCTCGACCCGAAACATCACCCATTCCTTCCCTCCAGAGATGCTGCCTGTCCTGCTGAGTTACTTCTTCAGTCTGAAGAAGGGTCTCGACCCGAAACATCACCCATTCCTTCTCTCCAGAGATGCTGCCTGTTCCGCTGTTACTCCAGCATTTTGTGTCTATCTTCGATTTAAACCAGCATAAGAAAGGCAAGTGGAATGTTATTTTGCGAGGAACGGCACAGTGGCAGCACGGTGGTGCAGCAGTAGAGTTGCTGCTTTACAGCGCCAGAGACCCGAGTTCAATCCCAACTACGGGTGCTGTCTGCACGGAGTTTGCACGTTCTCCCCACGTGGGTTTTCTGCAAATATAAAAGGGTGGTCTCCATTTGTTCTGTCGACACCCTTTATGATTTCATTTCGATCGATCAGATTCCCTCGCATGCTCCTCTGTTATCAGCTCCTCAACTCTATCCACTTAAATACAGTCTGACTGAAGAAGGGTCTCGACCTGAAACGTCGCCCATTCCTTCTCTCCAGAGATGCTGCCTGTCCCATGTTCCTCCAGCATTTTGTGTCCATCTACAGTTTAAACTCGCTAGAATTTAGGAGATTGAGAGGGGATCTTATAGAAACGTACAAAATTCTTATGGGGTTGGACAGGCTAGATGCAGGAAGATTGTTCCCGATGTTGGGGAAGTCCAGGACAAGGGGTCACAGCTTAAGGATAAGGGGGAAATCCTTTAGGACCGAGATGAGGAAAAACTTTTTCACACAGAGAGTGGTGAATCTCTGGAACTCTCTGCCACAGAGGGTAGTTGAGGCCAGTTCATTGGCTATATTTAAGAGGGAGTTAGATGTGGCCCTTGTGGCTAAGGGGATCAGGGGGTATGGAGAGAAGGCAGGTACGGGATACTGAGTTGGATGATCAGCCATGATCATATTGAATGGCGGTGCAGGCTCGAAGGGCCGAATGGCCTACTCCTGCACCTATTTTCTATGTATCTATGTAAACCAGCATCTGCAGTTCCTTCCGACACATACTGTAAATAAAATCCCTTGTCTCTACCATCATTGCAATAAATATCTCTTGCACCATCTCTAAATCCTTTCCAAAATTCTTTCCTAAAGGCTGATGCCCTGAACTAGATATATTACTCCAGTTGTGACTGAACCATCGATTTATAAAGATCTATTGTGATTGCTTTTGTAGTCTACCTTACTATTTATGGCCCAAGACCCACTATAAACATTAAGAACTCCAACTAAACTCGGAACTGCCTGGATTGCTCTCAGCACTTTGGGCTTTGGTTTTCTTTTGCACTCTATTAGGTTGTTTTATTATGAACTTTCTTTGTGTTTATATTATTTTATTTATTGAGTGCTGTGTTTGTAAGCTTGTTCTGCTGCTGCTTCCAGTAAGAATGTCATTGTTCCATTTTCGGGAAATATGACAATAAAACGCTTCACCCATTCCTTCGCTCCAGAGATGCTGCCAGACCCGCTGCGTTACTCCACCATTTTGTGCCTGTCTTCGTTGTAAACCAGCATCTGCAGTTCCTTCCTACACTTCTTCTCCCCTCTCCCATCAGACAGAAGATACAAATGTCTGAAAGCACTTCCCACCAGATTCAGGAACAGCTTCTTCACCAGACAACTGTACGCAGCTCTTATCAGCTAAGGGTGTTGTCCCGATCTCCCAATCTCCTTTGTTTCGGCCCACACATTTTGTTCAAATGTGACATTTGTCGCTGAAACTCTATATTCTGTATTCTTTTAGTTTAATTTAGAGATACATCGCAGAAACAGGCCCTTCGGCCCACCGTGTCCGTGCTGACCAGCCACTAGCACTATCCTACTCACACGAGGAACAATTTACAATTATGCCAAGCCAGTTATCCTACAAACCTGTACGTCTTTGGGACATGGGAGGAAACCGGAGCACCCGGAGAAAACCCACACAGGTCACGGGGAGAACGTACAAACTCCATGCAGGCAGGATCTGTAGTCAGGATCGAACCCGGGTCTCTGCCGCTGTGAGACAGCAACTCTAATGGTATATTCTGTATTCTGTCCATTTTCCTCTTTGCACGACCTGTTATACTTGTGCATGGTTGGATTGTAGTCAAATATGATATGATTTGCCTGAGTAGCACACGCAACCAAATGTTTGATTGTACCTGTGACATTAATAAACCAATACCAACACTAGCATCCAGAAACGCATAGCAAAAATGCAAATCTTTCTTTATTATCACTTATCCATTTTGTTATTAGTCTTTTTTTTAAAATGTTCTAAAGGTTTTGGTTTATTATTGCCAATGTACAGAGTTACAGTGAAATGGTTTGTTTTGCATGCTATCCAAATAGATCATATGTACTCGACATAGATATAATCAGGTCAAACTCAAGTACAAGAAATTCATGGTAAAAACATTAACGGTAGACAAAATTGCTGGAGAAACTCAGTGGGTGAGGCAGCATCTATGGAGCGAATGACATAAGTGATGTTTCAGGTCTCGGCCAAGTTACTGCAGCATTTTGCGTCTATCTTTGGAAGTCTTATTCCGACAAATAAGACTTAAAATAAGTCTTAGTCTTATTCCCACAAATCTCATTTGGGCTGCCTTGTGACCAAGTAATTAGAGATTGGTAGCTGATTCTGTTTTTCCTGTCACACCTGTTGTATTGTTAACTCTTACTCACAGCTACAAAGCACCGTTCAGGATGTCAATGGGATTCCCTCCATTTCAATGGGAATGCGATATATAAGCTACTCTCCAGGTAGTAAGCATATTGATGAGGCAAGGCAACAGATGCTGATGGAGGTGTGCCCTGTTATAAGGTGGATGGAGAGGGTAGATAGTACAAGATCTTTCACACAGTGGGGCTGTCAAAAACACAAGTACATAGGTTCAAGATGAGAGGTAGAAAGAAGGCTTACAGAGGATCTGAGGAGGGAATTTTTTTTCACATAAAGGCTGGCTGGAATTTGGAAGATGCTGCTTAGAGATGGTGGAGCACTTATGACATTTAAGAACCACCTAGACAAGTACTTGAGTCTTTAAGACATAGAAGGCAGACCTAATGTGGTTAAATAGGAATAATGTAATTAATTGGAATGGACATGATGGGACAAAGGGCCTCTTTCTGTGTTCAGTTTAGTTTCGAGGCACAGCATGGAATCAGGCCCTTTGGCCCAACGGGTCCATGCCGACCAGTGATCACGGTGCACTAGCACGATCTTACACACTAGGGATCATTTACAATCTTTAGCGAAGCTAATTAACCTACAAACCTGTACTTCTTTGGCGTGTAGGAGGAAACCGGAGCATCCAGGGAAAATCCACGTGGTCATGGGGAGAACGTACAAACTCTGTACAGACAGCCCCCATAGTCAGGATCGAACCCGGGTCTCTGGCGTTGTAGGGAAGCAACTGAACCGCTGCACCACTGTGCCGCCCACTGTGTTGACTCTACACTTTAAACTGATCATCTTTGGGAGACGTTTTCCCCACTGTCCTGTACATCGCAGCTGCCGCTCTTGTGGCCTGTGTCCAAATAAATACGTGCAGGCCCGATGTGGTGGGAGGTTAATATCTCACAGCACTAGTGGCAGATCACACTGTGAACTCAATGACTACTGTTTCTCTATCAAATCATAATACTGAAGTATGTACAACTGAACCATCCTATCAACATCTAGAGAGCAGTGTTCAGGAAGGAACTGCAGATGCTGGAAAATCGAGGTAGACAAAAATGCTGGAGAAACTCAGCGGGTGAGGCAGCATCTATGGAGCGAAGGAAATAGGTCTGAAGAAGGGTTTCGATCCGAGGCGTTGCTTATTTCCCTCACTCCATAAATGCTGCCTCACCCGCTGAGTTTCTCCAGCATTTTTGTCTATCTAGAGAGCAGTCCTCAGCTATCATCTACCTCATTGGAGACCCTCAGACTATCTTTAATCGGATTTTGCTGGTTTTTATCTTGCACTAAATGTTATTCCCTTTCCCATCTGTACACCGTGGATGGCTCGATTGTTATTGTGTATAATCTTGCACACAACTAAAGCTTTTTGTAGTTGCTTGGTACATGTGAGACTAAACTAAACTAAACTAAACTAAACTAGACTAGACTAGACTACAATTGCGGATTCAGCAGTCAGGTGAGAGTGTCTGATCTTTAAACACGTCTGCATCAAACTCTATATATTACAGATTTTGCGGCCTTGTCTTCCTCATCCTGCACAGGGCCATCTTTTCTGGGTTGCTGAACTTTGCGCCTTGCGATGAGCTGCGTAATCCAGAGCACTGGCAGCTCTCCAGATCCTGACTGAAAGGGACGTTCTTCTTGGCTGAGCCGAGCCTCTGAGCGTCTGCCCTCTCTCTGAGAAGCCAGGGCCGCTAAACCCAATGCTTCTATCCAGGCAGCCTCTCCCAACAGGGGTGTGCAGACGATCGACGGAGACAAAGGCCGTGACCAATCCATTCCTGCCTTGCCCCTGACCCAGAGCAAAGAGGTCAAGCAGCAATGTAGCACTGACTGTAACTGAGGTCAACTAAAGTGGCACAGACCAGGGAGGAACCCCAATCATATATTGATGGCTGAATTATCCCGAATCAGTGCTGCAATTTATGAGACTCTTCAGTGTATTGTCTGAGAAATAGCTGTGAGCTCCACACTATGTGTCAATTGATAAATGTTGTCATTGATTTACCACAGCTACGATCTACGATGTGCTTTATTTTAGGTTATACTACCTACTTGCCCTACTATAGTCTGGTTACCTCATATTACTGATAATTCATTTAATATGTTATTGATTATTGTATATTAATTTGTTATTGGGCCTGTACAGCTGCAGCAAGTTAGGGGCCTGTCCCACTTACGCGATTTTTTCCGCCGACTTGCCAGCACCCGTCATAGTCGCAGCTGGTCGTCGAAAATTTTCAACATGTTGAAAATCCAGCAGCGACCAGAAAAAGGTACGGCTCTTTGGGCGACTAGTCATGACCATCCAGGCGTCACGTGTCGACATGTCGCGGGGTGACGCCTGTATGGTCGTGAGTAGTCGCCTAAAGAGTCGTACCTTTTTCTGGTCACCGCTGGATTTTCAACTATGACGGGTGTCAGCAAGTCGCCGAAAACATTGCGTAAATGGGACAGGCCCTTAAGAATTTCATTGTTCTGTTACTGGTAGATATTTACTTTGGATATTAGACTTTAGGGATACAGCATGGTAACAGGCCATCTGGCGAACTGAGTCCCCACTGACCAGCGATCACCTCACGACACGGGTATTATCCTACACACTAGGAACAATTTACAATTTTTACTGCAGCCAATTAACCTACAAACCTTAGGAATGTGGGAAGAAACTGGAGAAAACCACAGCGAGAAAGTACAAACTCCATACAGACATCACCAGTAGTCAGGATTGAACCTGTGTCTCTGGCAGTTTAAGGCAGCTACACTATCACAGCTCCACTGTGCTGCCGCCATATTAATTAAACATTCATGACTTGAGTTGTGGAATAAACTCTCACTTCAACCATGTTCTGTTTAGTTTATGTTTAGAGATACAGCATGGAATACAGGCCCTTCGGCCCACAGATCCACGCCGACCATCGATCATCCGATTACTAGTTCTGTGTTATACCACTTTCTCATCCACTCACTACACATTAGAGGTAACTTTTTTATAGAAGCCAGTTAACTAACAAACCCATACGTCTTTGTGATGTGGGAGGAAACCCATGTGGTCACAGGGAGAATGTGAAAACTTTACATAGACAGTTCCCGAGGTCGGGATCGAACCCGGGTCTCTGGCGCTATGAGGCAACAACTCTACCGCTGCGCTACTGTGACCTCTAAGTGCAGCGAACTGACCTCAGCTGTGTCACAGGCACACTGCTGAGAAAACCAATGCCCAGAGCATGGAATGTCGGATATAGACTTAGATCGCTATCTGTAATGCTTAGAAAGGAACTGCAGATGCTGGTTTACATTGCAAATAGATACAAAAAGCTGGAGTAACTCAGAGGGTCACGCAGCATCTCTGGAGAGAAGGAATTGGTGAAGTTTTGGGTCGAAACCCTTCTTTCGTAGGAAGGAACTGAAAAACAGTGTCAACCCGAAACGCCACCTATTCCTTTTCTCCAGAATGCTGCTCGATCCACTGAGTTGCTCCATCTGTTTGTATCTACCTTTCTTGCTATCTGTAATGTTGCCTCGATGCTTGGTTGGGACATGGATCAGACTTCACTGTGATGCCTATCGTTGTTCAAACCGCCCACAGATACGATATGTTGGTTCTTTGACTGGAGGAACAATTTTGTTGCAAGTTCAGTAACCAAAGGGAAGAGATTTGAAATGAATTAGCAAAAAGCCAATTGAGAAGGAAAATAATTCTCACAGCAAATGTTGACCTGGAATGCACTTCCTGAACGCAAATTAAAAACCAACTTTCAAAAGGGGAAATAGGCTTATCATTATAAAGAGAAAAATGTGTTGTGGCATGGGAAAGAGATATATTGAGTACTTCTTTCAATGACCTGGCAGAGTCACAAGGGACTGACTGGTCTCCTTTGTGCTGTACGATTCCTTGATTTGTCAGCATTAGTTACTGCCTTTGGGAAGAAGGAAATGAGACATAAACCGTGCAGAGTTATTCAGCCCGCCAGCATCATCTGAGCTCCTAGATTAAATCAGTTATTTGATTTTACACTTTGTTGCAGTTAGCTGGTAGTTGAATGTTGATTCTGAGATCAAACCCTGTACAAGATGATGATCAGACGTCATATATAAGATTGACTGGACTTAGTTGTTCATTAGCCATTCATAAACTTTAGAAGTGCAAATTAATTGTTGAGTCTCATGGTCTGTTACACGTTTTCATTTAGCTTACAGCTAACAATGGCCTGTTTCCTATATCATTGTTATTTTTTACATATTTTTTCATTCATTTGTTCTATATTTCATTATATCACCGTCTATATCTCTTTCCCCTGACTCTCAGTCTGAAGAAGAGTCTCGACCCAAAACGTCACCTGGAACAGCATTCCTCTTCCCATCAGAACTGCCCCCTCCATCGACTCCTTTAAGTCGAGACTAAAAACTCATCTTTACTCTCAAGCCTTTCTTGACATCCTCTGAGTGAGGGCTATATGTATGTATTTAGGTATGTACTTAATCTATGAACCACTGTTGTATAACGTTAGTACCTCCACCAATGTAAAGCTCTTTGGCCAACGAGTTGTTTTTTAAACGTGCTATATAAATAAAAGTGACTTGACTTGACTTGACCTATTCGTTTTCCCCAGAGATGGTGCCTGTCCTGCTGAGTCACTCCAGGTTTTTGTGTCTATCTTCTGTTTAAACCAGCCTTTGCAGTTCCTTCCTGCACAAATAATTTTGAATGATTGGCTCTATAATGAGTTTGACATCTCTGCTTATGCCCAGCGTTGCAGGACAGGTCCTGATACAGGGAGGACCAAGAATAGTAGAAATAAAGAACTGCAGATGCCAGTTTACATAAACAGACGCAAAGTGTTTAGAGATACAGTTTAGTTTAGAGATACAGCGCGGAAACAGGCCCTGGGGCCCACCAGGTCCGCGCCGACCAGCGATCATCCTTTCTATTATCACTATCCTGCACACTAGGGACAATTTACAATTTTACCCAAGCCAATGAAACTACAAACCTTTGGAGTGTGGGAAGAAATCGGAGCACCCGGAGAGAACGTAAAAACTCCTTACAGACAGCACCCGTAGTCAGGATCGAACCCGAGTCCCTGGCACTGTAAGGCAGCGAGTGGCTTTGGGTTTGAAGAAGAATCCTGACCCATTAAGTCACCTGACAATGTTCTCTGGAGGTGCTGCCTGACCCACTGAAATTACTTCGGCATTTTGTATCCTTTTAGGATGAAGAATAGATATTGGAAAGGCGTTACTCAGACAGAGGGATTGGATGTGTTTAAACAATACTCCTCCACGTTGTGGAGAAAATCATCAAACAGCACAAAGAAATCCTTATTTTAAGTGTTTACATGGCTGTTTTCTTACAATCTCAAATTAGAGTTAGCTTCAGGCAACGTTTTGAACTTTTAAATGACAGAATTTTCCGGAAAAAAATATCTTAAGAGCTGAGAAAAAATGAATTGTAAATCACTGTCAAATGAGGAGCCTTTAATCACTGGAAGTTCAAAACGCTATTAGTGCTCTCCCCTCCGACTATTTCACGCACTAACCATTAGTGAGTGTGGTGCATGAACAGCATTATTTATTACACCTACCCTCGCAGCCACAAGTTTACCTTCTCCTTCATGCTGGCAGAGTTGATGTCAGGCAAGCTGATGGCTTGCTATAGTTGATCTCAGTACCTCAAACATGAAACAAGACTCGTAGCAATCTTCTCTTATCCCAGGAATGAGTGGGTTAACATATGATGAGCGTTTGACGACACTGAGCCTGTACTCACCGCAGTTTAGAAGGATGAGGGGGGTTCCTCATTAGAATAGTAAAAGAGTGGATGTAGAGAGGATGTTTCCACTAGTGGGAGAGTCTAGGACCAGAAGCCATAGCCTCAGAATAAAAGGACGTTCCTTTAGGAAGGAGATGAGGAGGAACTTCTTTAGTCCAAGGGCAGTGAATCAATGGAATTTATTGCCACAGAAGGCTCTGGAGGCCAAGTCAATAAATATTTTTAAGGTAGAGATAGACAGATTCTTGATTAGTAGGGGGCGTTAGGGGTGATGGGGAGAAGGCAGGAGAATGGGGTTGAGAGGGAGAGATAGATCAGCCATGATTGAATGGTGGAGTAGACTTGATGGCCTAATTCTGCTCCTATCACTTATAAACTGATTGTCTCATCCATTCCCCATTCTTCTTACATAACAACAACATGGGTATGCTGGTAATTTAATAAGATGCCCCAATATCACAGCAGCTCGCTGGATAACATTTGCCACATTGCCAGCTGTTAGGATAGTTACAAAGGGGTTGATTAAGAAGTGTCTTAAAGGGGAAGGGACGGTTAAAGATTCGGAGAAGGAATCCCACATCGTGGGACCCAGGTAAATGAAGACCCAGCAAGCAAGAGGGTATTGAGAAAAATGGAGAAAAAAAAGACAAAGTGCTGGAATAACTCAGTGGGTCAGGCAGCATCTCTGGAGAATATGGAGAGATAACATTTCAGATGGGGACCCCTCCAGCGGAGAACCTCTTCAAAGTAGGCATACCTGAAGGAGATTTCACACTGGTGCAGTCAAAATGTAGCAACAAGGAACTGCCGATACCAGTTTACAAAAAAAAAAGACACAAAATACCAGAGTAACTCAGCGGTCATTTGGAGGGACTTTAGGATGCTCGGAGTGCTCAGATGAACAAGGGAAAGCAGAGGAGCAATGGGAAAAGTACATTATACGTTTTTACACACAGCCGCACAATGGCGCAGCGGTAGCGTTGCTGCCTTACAGCAGCAGAAACCTGGGTTCGATCCTGACTACGGGTGCTGTCTGTAGTGAAGGTTGTACGTTTAGTTTAGTTTAGTTTAGTTTGGTTTAGTTTAGTTCAGTTCAGGCCCTTCGGCTCACCGAGTCCACGCCGACCTGCCATCGTTAACTAAAACAACCCTACACACCAGGGAACTTTTACCCAAGTCAATTAACTTATAAACCTGAACGTCTTTGGAGTGTGGGAGGAAACCGGAGCACCCGAAGAAAACCAACGCAGTCACAGGTAGAACGTACAAACTCAGTACAGACACCACCCGTAGTCAGGATCAAACCGGGTCTCTGGCGCGGTAAGGCAGCAACTCTACCACTGCGCCACTGTGCTGCCCGCGTTCTCCTCTATCCCGCGTGGGTTTTCTCTGGGTGCTCCTGTTTCCTCCCACACTCTAAAGACGTACAGGTCTGTAGGCTAATTGGCTTGGTAAAATTATAAATTGTCCCTCATGTGTGAAGGATAGTGTTAGTGTGCGGGGAGATCGCTGGTCGGCACGAACTTGGTGGGCCGAAGGGCCTGTTTCCACGTATCTTTAAACTAAGAAAGACGCAGCTTTACAACAGCAACAAAGAATAGTTATCACGACCAGAAATATTGCAGTCAAACCTTATCTCGGCGACAGGCCAAAGTGGATGAGTCATTTTGGAAAACTGATATAGGGCGGAAAAAAGAGACTAGTTTGCAGGAAAATGCAGAAATGTAAAGTCAGAATCTCAGGGTGGTCTCAAATGACTGAACACCTTGGCGTACTGTAACATGTAACATGCTTCATGGGTCTGTGGCTAAATACATCCAATGCCTGAGCATTTTTTCCCTCGTGTTTTTGCAAAGAACACATCGATATTTATTTAACCTCCAGGAGAGAAGTAAAGACCCAACATTTTTCTGTTTTCCTCCACAGAACTGATTCTGTCTCCTTCCTCGGCTTTGCAGAAATGGAAACGCCTGCCGAAATGCCTAACTTTCCTGGATAATTTTGGTTTGTGACCGGAAAAGGATAATTTGTTACAATCGAGCCACTCTCTCCTTCAGAGGCCCTATTGAGGAACAAAAAAAACAACAAAAGTATGTACTCGGGAAGGAAAGTTAAAGAGAGTTTGAATGAATCTGTTGTTGGCAAGTTTGGGAATATGCAAAGAATTGCTAATTATGAGTAAATGAGGCTCTTTTGTAAAGCCTGCTGGCAGGCAAGGCTTCAGCTGTCAAAGGGGGTGATGAGTGCTGAATTGGAGGCCTGTCCCTTGTCAAACCAAAGGATGGGCCCACTTCAGATGTAAAGCAGCTGCTGAAAAGATAGTTGTATTCAGAGCTGCAGCTCTGCCAGGCAAACAGAGTGCACCATTTGCATAGCCTTTCTGTCGAAAAGGACTTTGCAAAGCAAGGAGCTTTGTCAAGCCTAAAAGAGGGAGACCTTCTGCCTTTCAATAAGTGACTAGCTACCCCCTCAGCCTAATTGAAGCTGCCTGCATTTGTTTGGGACACCGAGATTCCCATTCCCTTGCCCTGAAAACGCTGCCTCTTCAAAGGGACCCCAGACAGTTTTAAGCCGCCAGTTCTTGCCAGCATTTTAATTAACGTTGTTGAAATGCAAGTAGAGTCTCCTGCATTCCCCCCCCCCCCAACCCCCTTCTCCCACCACCACTTCCCTCCCTTCCTCCCGCCCCCCACCACAAAAATAAAGAATCCTTCCAATCCAACTTTAATCCATCTCACACAGCGGGAAGCACTTAAGCTCTCCTTTCAGACCCTTTCCTGAGCATGTCCGAGTTTTAGCAACTAAATATGTTTCCCTGTTGTGAAACTTGTCGGACAAGGTGCCAAGCTCTCCTCCCCAGCAGGAAGGTCAGAAGCGTGGTCAAATCTGGTCTCTCCCTTCTCTTTTTTTGCTCTCCCCATTGCAGTGCCACAGCAGTAAAGTAAAAAGCATGCCTATATCAAAGCACCAGGCAGCTCATTCCCCTTCAGTACAACCACTGAACCATAACACTTTGGCTTTCACGACCAGGCCTAAAATATGTACAGCTGGGAAGTGACTGGGTGTCAAATAACTGAATGTTAAGTATTTGGGATCATTTTGATTTGCCTCTTTTAATGCCCCAGAAATGCAACACAAATTTAACACTTCTAAAACGGCTCATTGCTTCCAATCTGAATCTTGGAGAATCTGTTGAACGACAATGTGATTTTTTTTTTCTTCCATTATTCCGCTTGAAAGGCGACGCTTCAATTTTTTTTTGAAAAATATCATTAGTGATCCACCGGGAGTTTTTTTTAAAATGTGTGTTACGTCCAATTTGGAAGAATCAAAGGCTGTGGTGACTCTCCAAGTAACACAGTCATCTCGGATTGTGAATATGCAAAGTTCACGCAAAAGTCTTTGTTAGATTTAAAAGAAGACTGTCCAGAAGCAATAAATTGCAAACTGCTCACTGCTTTCCCGATCTCAACGAGATAGAGATATGAATGGGAGAAATCTATATCTCAGTTGCAGAATCCTGGCCAGTCTCCTGTGCAGAGAAATGAACTGAACTTTAGCCAGCTCGTCCCAGCAAGGGTCGATGAAGAAAGGTGCCAGAGTTAGTTTACAAAGATACATCGCCTAAAACTTGCTTGTATTTCATTCCGTTTAAAAAAAAAACTGAGATGTGATCTAGTTGAGACTTTTTTTAAAGCTGAACATTTTTTAGGGTGATCATTGGAGAAACATATTTCCTTCGGCGAAAGAATCAAGAAAATTAGAGTCAGGTCTTTCAGGACTGAAATCAGAAACCATTTTCTCATATCAGCAAGCCAAGGAAGCAGGAATGTGGAGCTGAATTGATCCACACAAAGGCCTGGAATTTTGAGTGTGGGAATTGAGTGAAGAGGGGAAATTCGGTGTTTTGTGCTACTCAAAAATAAATATAATTAAATAGGTTTACACTTAAAAATATATATTGATTTAAATATACCTGCTTTGCAGCTGAATTGATACAAAGAGAAGCAAATAAATGGAATCAGTAGCAAGCACAGTTATCAATTAGACTAAAAAATATATAGGTCGCAGAAAATATATATTTATTTAAATATACTGATCCAACAACTAGCTTGTTACCATATGTATATAAATGAAATTAGTAACAAACACAATTATTGACTGGACTAAAAATATATAGATGGCTGATTAAAAGGATATTTCAAAGTAAGGAAGATTAAGTAAAGGTGAAAATAAAAAAAAATAGTAGTTCGATCAGGTTAACAGATGAATAGCAAGTTGAGTCAAAGGGAGTGTGGAAAACAAGTCTAAGGTTTCTGAGCACATGAATCCATTAATGCATTGTGTAGGAAGGAACTGCAGATGCTGGTTTAAACCAAAGATAGTGTCTATCTACATTTAGTGACATTTTGTGTCTATCTACCTTTAATGCATTTGTGGGAACCCCACCATGCTTCCTGTGTCCTGATGGGCCAGATTATTTTAGCTCAGTTTAGTTTAGAGATACAGAGGGGAAACAGGCCTTTCGGCCCACCGAGTCCCCACTGACCAACGATTCCCATACACTAACACTATGCTACACACAAGGGACAATTTACAATGTTTACTGAAGCCAAATTACCCTACAAACCTGTACATCTTCGGAACGTGGAAGGAAATTGGAGCACCTGGAGAAAGCCCACATGGTCACAGACAGCACCCGTAGTCTGGATCGAACCCGGGTCACCGGCACTGTAAGGCAGCAACTCTACCACTGCGTCACCATGCTGCCAGTTTAGAGACACAGCATGGAAACAGGCCCTTCAGCCCTCCGTCCACACTGACCATCGATCACATGTTCGCCCTAGTTCCATGTTTTTTCCCACCTCTCATCCACTCCTTTAAATTAGGGAACATTTACAGAGGACAAATAACTTAACAACCCACATGTCTTAGGGATGTGGAAGGAAACCGGAGCACCGAGAGGAATCCCAGGCAGTTACAGGGAGAACGGTCCCATAGCAGAAGCGTCCACGTCGCGGGGCTGGAAACTGGAAGTATCCTGAGCTAATTCTGCTACCACCATCATCCATTACGACAAGTGATGGCTTCCACTGATTGTCACCGAAAGCTTGCGTCCTTTTCAGGACGGACGATGACAGCGAGGCCAACATTTGTAACAAGATGACCACGAAACGAAGAAGAAGAAGACAGGGAGAACGTGCAAACTCCGCAAAGGCAGCCCCTGAAGTCAGGATCAAACCGGGTCTGGCACCATGAGGCTGCTGCTCTAGCAGCTGCCCCACCTTGCTGCCCTGTTGTAGATGTGAAGTATCTCAGGACGACTGAGTTCAAGCTCATGATTTCCGAGCTTGAAGCTCAGACGCAGTAAGTGTAGACCTGTAAGGAGCCTGAGAGTTTCTTGGATCACATGTTCATGCTTTTGTGCACCAAAGGATCTAATTCTTAAAACGAAAAGGAAAAAAATCATCAAAATCGTGTATCTCTGATGTCACCCATAAGCCAGCGGTTTTCTCTCTGGCCCCTCCGTACATCTGCTGGCCCACTGTACGGAGGAACCCAGCATCCAATAACGTGCAAAGCAGGCCAAGATACCTGCCCCATAACCTTCAGTCACGACTGCACCTTCCAAACAGTCTTGTGGCCCATTTATGCAAAAGATAGACACAAAGTGCTGGAGTATCTCAGCAGGTCAGGCTGCATCTCTGGAGAAAAAGAATGCTTGACATTACGGTTCAGGGCCCTTCCTCAGTCTGAAGTACGGTCTTGACGCAAAATGTCACCCACCCTTTTTCTCCAGAGATGCTGCCTGACCTGTTGAGTTACTCCAGCACTTTGTGTCTATCTTCGGTATGAACCAGCATCTGCAGTTCCTTTCCACACGCCCATTTATACAGAACCTGTTTTACATAACACCTCTGAAGTCTGCAACAGTGCAACTTTAAAAGGTTTTCCCCAAACATAGATCAGACCGTCACTGGGACCTAAGATCATGTCACCTTTTACCTGCCACGCCATCCTGGTCACGCACTCATTTCACCGTTGCCATCGGGAAGAACGTAGGCTCAGGAACAGCTACTTCCCCACAGCCATCAGGCTATTAAACACAACATCGAATAAGCTCTGTACAATAACAGTCTATTATTATTATTGCACTATTTCTGTTTATTTATTGTGTATATGTGGTCTATGGTCTATAGACACACTGAACTTTTATCTTCCGTTCTGTATTAAAACATAGAGGAGGCCATTCGGCCCTTCGAGCCAGCACCACCATTCATTGTGATCATGGCTGATCGTCCCCTATCAATAACCCGTGCCTGCCTTCTCCCCATATCCCTTGACTCCACTAGCCCCTAGAGCTCTATCTAACTCTCTCTTAAATCCATCCAGTGATTTGGCCTCCACTGCCCTCTGTGGCAGGGAATTCCACAAATTCACAACTCTCTGGTGGAAAAGTTTTTTCTCACCTCAGTCTTAAATGGCTTGCCCTTTATTCTAAGACTGTGGCCCCTGGTTCTGGACTCGCCCAACATTGGGAACATTTTTCCTGCATCTAGCTTGTCCAGTCCTTTTATAATTGTATATGTGTTATGTTTACACATTCTGTTGTGCTGCAGCAAGTAAGAATTTCATTGTCCTATCTGGGACACATGGCAGCCAGCATCCCTCGAGTCTGTGAGTCTTGTGCATGCATCCTACAATCCTACTCACACCTTCAGCGCTGTATATTATTCACCATCCATTATTTTTTATCTAGATTTTGAAGGCACTGAAAATGGACACTGCATTGTAGGTCCGTAATCCTTCTGTTCTTGGGTCACCACCAGGAAATTTACGGTTGAAGGCCTCCCACTATGAATCAGACATACACATGTGCTGCTGCAGGTCGTGTCCAGTCTACACACTCGGCCTCTTGGGTCCAGCCCAGCCCCAAGCTGCTGCAGGGCCTCCAGCAGCCTACTGCACCGTCGAGGCACTGCACCGCACTGCACTGCCTCCCGCAGCCGGACTGCGTACCGGCCCTTTGTTCCTCGCAACCCCCGCCGTTGCCCGCCATCTTGAGGCCTCTCCGGGCGTCAGGGAGGAGCAGGAAAGGGTCGGCGTCTCGTCTCCTGGGGACTGCCGGGGGAATACCCGCGGCACCATGTTGTGGAGAAGCAAGCGCTGAGAAAGCCTTTGAAAAGACAGCGTGCCTATGCCACAGACCACGGCAAGCTAGGAGGTACATTGTGCTTGGTGGCAACCTGTAGGGTAGGAGTACTCTGTTGCTCACACATCTCCAAATGGGAAACATCACAAACATGCAGTAAAACCCTATTATTCTTCAAAGTTGGAATGCGTCCGTCACCAAACTGTGATGGATTATAAACCAATGCCTAGGTAAACAATGGCAACACCCTCTTCTGTCCATCCTTCCCTCCTAAAGAAGGATCTCAACCCAAAACGTCATTCATTCCTTCTCTCAAGCGATGCTGCCTGTCCCGCTAAGTAACTCCAGCATTTTGTGTCCACCTCCCTCCCAAAGATCTCTACTGTAGAGGCATGTGGGAGCTCAGATATACAATACAATACAATACAATATGGTTTTATTCATCACATTGCACATAAAATGCAAGTGAAATGAATTTGCCAGCAGCGGTACAATGATAAAGAACACACAAACACAATAACAATTTAACACAAACATCCACCACACCACAGGCACAAAATTTGGCCAGTCCTCCTCCATTATCCCCCGTGGTCGGGACCTCAACCCTCCGCAGCCGTCGCTGCGGGCATCCAGATGAGTGAAAGTCCAGGTAAGTCCTGAAAAATGGTGCCGCCCCCACCGCAGACCGCGGCTTCAGGTTGGTGTAGGCCGCAGGCCGGCGGTCGAAGATTTAAAGTCCCCGCCGCGCCGCAGACAGAAGCACTGCAGACCGCAGGGCCGGCGGTCGAAGCTCCCTCCAGGGGTGATGGTAAGTCCACGCTGGGCCCGCGGTAGAAGTAGGCCGCGGTCCAGCAGTGGTGGCTTCTTCTTCCCCCGGGTCCCCACGAGGGATCCCAGGCTGCGGACGCCGCATCAGCTGGAGCTCTCCAGACCGCGGCTTCAAGATGCCGCAGGCCATCGAAACGGAGCGCTCCCCTCCGGCGAGCCCCAGCGAGGGCTCGCCCGCTCCACGCCGAGAGTCCACGCTGCGCCCACCGCTGAAGCCCCGGGCGCGTCTCCAGGAAAGGCCGCCCGATCCTCGATGTTAGGCCACGGGGGGAGGCGACCTGGAAAAAGTCGCCTCTCCGTGGAGGAGGCGACCGAAGCGGTTTCCCCCTCACCCCCCAACACCACCCCCCACACAAAACGCACAAAGAAACATTAAAAACAGACTTTAAAACAAACTAAAAAAATAAAAAATAAAAAATCTGTTCAACGTTGAGCTTGGCATTGAATAGGAACAGGATCAAGGGATGTGACTTGGAGGGAGGAATGTGGACATTGGGCTCCAAATCAGCAGGGATCTTGCAGGATTAGCTGGTCCAAATTAGCAGATGCAGGGATCAGAGTGCACATAGTCTCATGTGGGGCGGCACGGTGGTGCAGCGGTAGAGTTGCTGCCTCACAGCGCCAGAGACCAAGGTTTGATTCTGACTACGGGCGCTGTCTGTACGGTGCTATTACGTTCTTCCCGTGTTCTGCGTGGGTTTTCTCTGAGTGCTCCCAATTCCTCCCACATTCAAAACACATACAGGTTTGTAGGTTAATTGGCTTTGGTATAAATTGTAAATTATCCCACCACCAGGGGGCGCTGAATGATTGGCTGCCCCGCCAACAGTTTGTTTGTTTTTTCGGCTTTTTTAAAATGTTTAGTGTGTGTTAAAAACCTGTGTAAATATTCTCCGGTTTGTTTTATGTGGGGGGGAACTTTCTTTTCAGTTTCTTACCTTGCTGGAGATGTGATTAAATTTTGGATCGCATTCTCCAGTCGCTCTGCAGCCTACCATCGATGGAGCTGGAGGCCTCCTCGGACTGACCTTGGGCCCCACCGCGGGGCGTGCACTTACATCGGAGTCGATATCTTGCCTAAGATCGCTCCAACCGCAGCCTGCGGACTTTACATCGGGAGCTCGCAGTCTCGGGAGAGGCCCTGGATGTCGGGAGCTCCAACGTCGCGGAAGGTTCGACCAGCCCCGACACGGGGTTCGATCATCCGGCACAGGGGAGCTGACATCCCCCCGATGCACGAGCTGATCGCCTCGACACGGAGGGCCCGCCGCCGGCTACAGGTGTCAAGATCATCCCGTCAACGGAAGGCTCGCGGCCCACGACCGCGGGAGAGCAAAGGGAAGAGATTGAACTTTATTTTGCCTTCCATCACAGTGAGGAATGTGGAGGAGTCACTGTGGTGGATGTTTATGTTAAAATGTGTTTTGCATGTTCCGTTGCTTTTTATTTGTATGACTGACTTGGCAAATGAAATTCCTCATATGTTGCAAAACATACTTGGCTAATAAAGTATTATTGTGATTGTGATTGTGTGTAGGATAGAGTGGGTGTATGGGGTGAATGCTAATTGGCACAGACTCGGTGGACAGAAGGGCCTGTTTCCATGTTGTATGTTACTAAAGGATGGCAAAGCGTGGTCAAAGTGAGTCTGGCCATTGCTGTGCCAGTGCTGACCATGTTGTGGACATCTCATCCTGAGATATGCTGCCGGATTTATGAGTTGATAACAAAGGTCCATGGAACCAGGATCCCGCCCAGAGGAACCAAAGGCTCGGCAGATCACGGTAGCGGGAAGGGGCCACTGGAGATATCGGACGCAGGTAGCAAAGGTCCTGTAGGAGGGTGAACCGGGGTCATGCCTCCAGCGCCTTCAAGGTCGGCTGCAGGAGACAAAGATGGCCGGGGGAGGAGAGGGATGTCAGTTGGCGGGCTGATCCAGTCGAAGACGACAGAGGAGGGCCCTGCAGGAGCCTGGGACTCGCCTCGATCGGGAACCGCTCCAGTAGACCAAGCGCGCGGGCGGACCGAACTTTGGATTTTGGAAATGGTGCCAAAACACGGCGGCGTCTTCGTGTGTAAATATGCAAGGAGAATTTCACTGTGCAGCTCCACGTGAGAAGTAAATCTGCATTGCACCAATGCACCGTTGCTCCATTGCTCCGTTGCTCTGTTGCACCGTTGCACCATTGCTCCATTGCACCATTGCTCTGTTGCACCGTTGCACCATTGCTCTGTTGCACCATTGCTCTGTTGCTCCATTGCACCATTGCTCCGTTGCACCATTGAAGGACATAGGTTTCTCCCAAAAGCTTCTCTATCTGTTGGCTGAACAAACATTGTGCCACAAATGATGCGATTAGATGTATGAATGGACGAGCAGACCTCAGACAAGCTAAGGTAAACCATGCTGGAGCCAATGTCTTAGTAAGCTGAGAGTCATAAAGCACAGAAACATGGACGTCTACCCAACTTGCCCACATCGACCGAGATGCCCCATCTACACTAGTCCCATCTGCCCGCATTTGGCTCATATCCCTTTAAATATTTGTATCCATGTACCTGGGCAAGTGTCTTTTAAATACTGTTATAGAACCTGCCTCCAATATTTCCTCTGGCAGCTCGTTCCATAAACCCACCACACTCTCTGCTTAAACGTATGTCCTTTGGTTCTTGCTTAAGGGCCTGTCGCACTTTCACGACCTAATTCACGACATTTATTACTCGTGGACATTTTTCATCAGGCTAGAAAAACGGCCCGACCTATTTGATGCCACGATTACCTACGACTAGCATCACGGCCTGCTACGACCTACCTACGACCTCCTACGACCTCGTGACGACCATGCTGCGAGTATGAGTCAAGGGCAAACTCGGCAGAGGTCGTGAATTAGGTCGTGAAAGTAGGACAGGCCCTTAAGAAGGAACTCCAGATGCTGATCTCGACCTGAAACATCACCCATTCCTCCTCTCCACAGATGCTGCCTGTCCCGCTGAGTTACTCCAGCTTTTTGTGTCTATCCTTTGGTTCTTGATTCTCCTACCCTGGGGAAAAGACTCTGTTCGTTCACCCTATCTATTCTCCTCATGATTTCATACACCTCTATAAGATCACCCCTGATCCTCCTGCACTCCAAGGAATAAAATCTTAGCCAACTCAACCTCTCCCTACAGCTTGGGCCCTTGAGTCCTGGTAACATCATTGTAAATCTTCTCTAACCTTCTTTGTGACGTCCTTCCTCCAGTATGGTGACTAAAAGTGAACACAACGTTGAGTCACATTTTAGAAACATACAACTGGCCTTCCACTGATTCACGGTGCCTTGGCAAAGCCAGCAGCACAATCAAGGACGGGTCCCAGCCCCGATCACTCATTCTTCTCCCCTCTCCCATCAGGCAAGAGGTGGAGAAGTGTGAAAACGCACACCTCCAGATTCAGCAACAGTTTCTTCCCAGCTGTTATCAGGCAACTGACCCATCCTACCAACAACTAGAGAGCGGTCCTGATCTACCATCGACCTCATTGGTGCCTCTCGGACAATCTTTAAATGGACTTTGATGGACTTTACCTTGCACTATATGTTAATCCTGTATCTGTACACTGTGGACGGCTTGATTGTAATCACGTGTAGTCTTTTCGCTGACTGGTTGACACGCAACAAAACGCTTTTCACTGTTCCTTTGGTACACGTGACAATAAACCAAACTAAACTAAACTCAACTAAAGATGGACGCAAAATGCTGGAGTAACTCAGCGGGACATGCAGCATCTCTGGATAGAAGTGACGAGAGAGGGAAAGCAAGGGTTACTTGAAGTTAGAGAAGCTAAACTAAAAGAACAACTAAACTAAACAGTTTTACAAGGCACTTGGGCTGTCTGGCTGCAGTGTTAACTTTCCGTGGCAAGTTTAATTGGTAACTATTGCAGCCATTTTGAGTTTCTCCCAAAAAGGTTGAGAACATGTTGCTACCATTTCTGGTCCAACATTGGGGTGGAATAGAGCAACTAACCAAGGCGATTCACAGCGCACGGAATATTTCTCCATCTCTGCAGGTTCCTAAACAACTTACACATTCCATATCTTAATTCATTGTGCCATCACATGCCTCGTAATGGTGCCAACAAATTCTGAGCTATTATTTTTTATTGTTCTGAAAATCCAATTTACTCCGGAAAAATGCCTTTGTTCCTTCCTCCGCCTGCCAAACAGGGGAAGTATCCAGCTATTTGAAGAAAGCAATATTGGATTAACAGCAGTGGAGTTTTGGAATTTAACAAGTGCTAAATGGGTGGCCTGATTATAATTAGTATTGCTGCTGGGAACAGGAAAATCTAGATTCTAATCCCATCCTATCCTCGACAGCAGTGTGGGTATCTCTACTGTAATCCATGGCAGATTGCCATACCTGGCACCGTGAAAAAATCTACGACAAAGACAAAAAAGCAGCAGACAAACACCACTTCAGCACCCCTTGATGTCCGGCAGCACACTTGTAGAAGCAGTTGTACAGCACTAGAGGGAGGCCATTCTGCCCGTTGTTTCTGTGCATTCCCCCTTTTTGTAATATTAAAAATAAATATAATCAATTGATCGGGAGGAGCTGTGGTGGCGCGCGGCTGCGACCCGACCCCGGAGATTCGGAGGCTCCAGCCGCAGGTCTGGTGGACGGTGACATCGGGAGCTCGCGGGTCCCTAGTGGGAGACCGCTTTTCGGAGCTCCCGCAATGGCGACTTCTCCCGCCCGAGTTGCGGGGTTGAAGATGACCTGGAGCGGGGTCTTACATCGCCCGGCGCGGCTTTAAATGGCCGCTGGACTTGCTAGTGCCCGCCGGGGGCTCCAACATCAAGACCCGGAGTGCGGCCTTGCATCGCCCGGCGCGGCTTTAATGGCCGCGGGACATATTTACCATCGTCCGCCGGGGGCTTTGACTTTAACATCGGGAGGAGAATGGGGAGTGCAGGGGAGGGATAAGACTTTGCCTTCCATCACAGTGAGGAGGAGATTCACTGTGATGGATGTTTGTGTAAATTGTGTTGTGTCTTGGTTCTTTTTACTTGTTTGTATGACTGCAGAAACAGAATTTCGTTTGAACTTCATTTGAGGTTCAAATGACAATAAACAGTATTGTATTGTATTGTATTGTATTACAATAATATGGACAATACAACACAATATCAATAAACCCACCACCATAATGCAAGTAAAACAAATATTTTTAAATACTGAATATTAACCAAGTATTTCACAATCCTTGTTAAGGATACGTACACTAACAATTCCCACCACTTCTTCCCTTCCCCCCCGCACCACCCCGCCCCGGGCACTTTCCCTTGCAACCGCAGGAAATGCTACACTTGTCGCTTTACCTCCCCCCTCGACTCCATTCAAGGACCCAAGCAGTCTTTCCAGGTGAGGCAGAGGTTCACCAGCATCTCCTCCAACCGCATCTATTGCATCCGCTGCTCTAGATGTCAGCTGATCTACATCGGTGAGACCAAGCGTAGGCTTGGCGATCGTTTCGCCGAACACCTCCGCTCGGTCCGCAATAACCAATCTGATCTCCCGGTGGCTCAGCACTTCAACTCCCCCTCCTATTTCGAATCTGACCTTTCTGTCCTGGGCCTCCTTCATTGCCAGAGTGAGCACCACCGGAAATTGGAGGAGCAGCACCTCATATTCCGCTTGGGCAGTTTACACCCCAGTGGCATGAACATTGACTTCTCCAATTTCCGGTAGCCCTTATTGTCTCCTCCCCTTCTCAGCTCCCCCTCAACCCTCTGGCTTCTCCTCTTCCTTTCTTCTTCCCGCCCCCCCCTCCCCCCCACACCCCCCACCCTACATCAGTCTGAAGAAGGGTTTCGGCCCGAAACGTTGCCTATTTCCTTCGCTCCATAGATGCTGCCGCACCCGCTGAGTTTCTCCAGCATTTTTGTCGACACTAACACTATCCTGCACATTAGGGACATTTTACAATCTTTACCGAATCCAATTAACCTACAAACCTGCTTGACTTTGGAGTGTGGGAGGAAACCGGAGCACCCGGGGAAAACCCACAAAGGTCACAGGGAGAACGTACAAACTCTCTGCAGACAGCACCCATAGTCAGGATCGAACCCGGACCTCTGGCGCTGTGAGGCAGCAACTCTACTGCTGCACCACAGTGCCACCTCGACTTGCTTACTGCATTTGTTTTGCTATGTATCATCCATCTGTAGTATTAATTCAATGTTTTTCCCCCTCCACCAGCACCATCTGATCTGCTGAACATGTCCTACATATCTCTTACAAGTTGCTTTGTTTCCTCTCAATCTTCCTTCATTAATCTATCAACCAGATGGCATCATCAACAGCGTATCACCATAGCAACCCTGGCCACACCCCATCAGAGATAAGGTCATAGGCACAAGGAATAGAAGTAGAATTAGGCCATTCGGCCCATCAAGTCTACTCCACCATTTAATCTGTCCCTCCCTCCCCATTGTCCTGCCGTCTCTTCATAACCTCTAACACCCGTACCAATCAAGAATCTATCTCTGCCTTAAAAATATCCACTGACAGCCTCTACAGCCTTATGTGGCAAAGAATTCCACAGATTCACCACCCTCTGACTAAAGAAATATCCCCTCATCTCCTTCCTAAAAGAACGTCCTTTAATTCTGAGGCTATGACCTCTAGTTCTAGACACTCCCATTAGTGGAAACATCCTCTCCACATCCACTCTATCCAAGCCTTTCGCTATTCTGTATGTTTCAATGAGGTACCCCCTCATCCTTCCAATGAGGTTCCCCCCTCATCCTTCTAAACTCCAGCGAGTACAGGCCCAGTGCTGTCAAACGCTGATCATAGGTTAAGCTACTCATTCCTGGGATTGTTCTTGTAACCCTCCTCTGGACCCTCTCCAGAGCCAGCACATCCTTCCTCAGATACAGTATGGCACCCACAATTGTTCACAATATATGCTCTTTGTCCCTTCTATCCCTCCTCCACCCTATCTGTATCTTGTTTTCCCTCCATATCAGGGCTGACAGAGAATCTTCAGCCTAACTCTGCTCCTGTTTTCACAGTTCCTGCCTGACCCGCTAAACTTTTTTTTTGTGATTCACAGTATCTACAAACTTAAGGGCCTGTCCCACGAGCATGCGACTGCATGCGGCAAGCGCGACCAAACCGGAAGCGGGGGCCGTGCGGGGGTCGCGCGGTGGTCGAGTGATCCCCGTACAGGGCCGGTCCCACCAGCATGCGACTGCATGCGGCGAGCGCGACCAAACCGGAAGCGGGGGCCGCGCGGAGGTCGAGTGAGTGACGTGAAGTTCGAGCGAAGTCCGCGGGACGTTCGCGCATGATGTATGGCGTCAAGATGCTGCGTACGGCGTCAAGACGCTGCGTACGGCGTCGAGACGCTGCGCACGCCCGTCGAGGCGGTGCGTACGGCGTCGAGGCGGCTGCGGGCCGGCAGGCCGTTGCCGCGCGGAATTTTTGAACACTGTCAGATTTTTGGAGCTCCGCACAACTCCATACGGCTCCGGCGATCGAAGTGTGACCGGTCCCGCGAGGCCGTACGGCTCATGCGACCACGTTAGGTCACGCTAGCCGCATGCAGTCGCATGCTCGTGGGACAGGCCCCTTAGAGTCATACAGCGTGGAAACAGGCCCTTCAGACCACCTTGCCCACGACGATCAACATACCCCATCTACACTAGTCCCTCTGCCTGAGTTTGGCCCATATCACACTAAACCTGTCCTATCCATGTACTTGAGTAAATGTTTCTTACCCGTTTCGATAGTTCCTGCCTCCATGACCTCTTCCGTCAGCTTGTTCCATACAATCAGCACCCTTTGTGTAAAAAAAGTTAGCCCCCAGTTTCCTGCTAAACCTTTTCCCCTTCACCTTAAACCTCTGTCCTCTGCTCCTGGTTCTTGGGCACTCTGTGCATCTACCTGATCTAATCCTCTCACTGTTTTGTACACCTCTATAAGATCACCCCTCATCCTTCTGACCTCAATATTTTACTGACACCAAAATCTGACCCAATGGCAAAGGAGACAGGTGTCGAGCGAAGACAAATGATAAATCCTATTACATTTGGAAGGAGGAAAATGTTGCTGGGAAATCAGAAAACTAAGATTGAATGGGGGAATTGTGAAGCTGGATGAATATTTGGGATTTTTTCCTGCTTTCTTGGGAGTTCTAGTGATGTAAACCATGAGAGGGTAGATTGTGTGTGACCTGAGAAGGGAATGAACTCAATTCCAAATAGTTTAAAAAAAAAAAATGTTTTTTTGCATTCAAGACTCAACATATCAATGTAAGACTTGCAGTGAGATTGCTTAACCGAGCGCTGCTTTGTACTGTAACTTTGTACACAGAATGTGGACAAAAATAACTGAAACTGTTTACAGCAAGGAGACAAAGGGAAACTGACCCCCCCTCACACTTTGACACCCCCTCCCCCCCATCTTTTCCCTGTACCCCATCTAGATTTGCACCCATTTCTCCACTTCGTCCTCCCCCTGTTCCCCTTCCACCGATATTTCCTCCTCTGGCTTCACAATTATCACCTCTTCTAACCTTGTCTAACACTTTTTTGTTTGTTCATCTCTGGCCTTTGTCCAGCCATCTCTTTATCAACCCCCCCCCCCTCCTCACCTGTGTCCGCTCACCAGGTTTTTGTCCTGCCCCTTCTCTCTTCCAGATTTCTCCCCCAACTCCACTCACGACAACCACTCTGAAGAAGAGATCCAACTCAAAATGTCACCGATCCCTGTTCTCCAGAGATGCTGCCTGACCTGCCAAGTTACTCCAGCGCTCCGTTTCTTTTTTTGTTAACCAGCATCTGCACTTCCTTATGTCTCCAGAATAACTCCTCCCTCACAGTTTGGACAGAATTTCAAGCCAGTTTCTAGTGGTTAATTGCCATTAATTTCTCAACTGAACTACCTCTCCTATTATCATAGAGTTATAGAATTATACAGCATGGAAACAAGGCTCTTTGACCCAACTTGCCCCTTGCCGACCAAAATGCCTGATCTACACTAGTTCCACCTGCCTGCGTTTGGCCCATATCCTTCCAAATCTTTCCTATGTACCTATCTAAATGCCCCTGTCCCACTTAGGAAACCTGAACGGAAACCTCTGGAGACTTTGCGCCCCACCCAAGGTTTCCGTGCGGTTCCCGGAGGTTTTTGTCAGTCTCCCTAATGGTCAAAAGTGGTTTCCGCTTCTTCTATGTTCCGGCGATTGTTTCAAAAACCACACCTGAAAAGACTGTAGGTGTCTTTGGATGGAGTTAAGGGGTAGGTAAAGGGACAGGTGTTGCATCTCCTACGGTTGCAGGGGATAGTACCTGGGGACCAGCTGGTTTGGGTGGGAAGGGGCGAGTGGCGGAGGAAACGGTCTCTGCGGAAAGCATAAAGCGGTGGAGATGGGAAGATGCGGCTAGTGGTGGGATCCCACTAGAAATGGCGAAAGTGTTGGAGAATTATACGCTGTTTGTGACGGCTGATGGGGTGGAAGGTGAGGACAAGGGGGACTGTGTCCTTGTTATGAATAGAGGGAGGGGAAGCAAGAGTGGAGCTGCGGGATATTGAGGAGCCCCGAGTGAGAGCCTCATCTGTAATCGAAGAGGGGAACCCCCGTATCTTAAAGAATGAGTCCCATATCTCTCTAGACTACTGTCTGTCTGTACAGAGTTTGTACGTTCTCCCTGTGAACCCGTGGGTTTTCCACGGGTGTTCCGGTTTCCTCCCACACTCCTGCAGGTTTGTAGGCTAATTGGCTTTGGTGAAATTGTAAATTGTCCCTAGTTTGTAGGATGGTGTTAGAAAAGGGGATTGCTGGTTGGCGCGGACTCAGTGGGCCAAAGGGCCTGTGTCCGCACTGTATTTCTAAAGTCTAAAGTCGAAATAAACACATACTAGTACATTACATGAGAAGCCATCACATTGACAGTACATGTATTCCACGGAGTTCAGTTTTATAGTTTTGAGAAGAAAATAGAATCATATTTAATTTAGTTTTAGTTTAGTTTAGTTTATGGATAGATGGATGGATGGGGGATGGATATTCACAAGTTCACAAGTTATAGGAGTGAATTAGGCCATTCGGCCCATCAAGTTCGCTCCGCCATTCAATCATTGATGATCTCTGCCTCCTAATCCCATTTTCCTGCCTTCTCCCCATTACCCTTGACACCCGTTCTAATCAAGAATCTGTCCATCTCTGTCTTAAAAATATCCACTGACTAGGCCTCCACAGCCACTGTGGCAGTGAGTTCCACAGATTAACTACCCTCTGACTAAAGAAGTTCCCCCTCACCTCTTTTCTAAAAGAGCGCCCTTTAATCTGAGGCTATGACCTCTGGTCCTAGACTCTCCCACCAGTGGAAACATCCTTTACACACCCACTCAATCTATGCCTTTCATTATTCTGTAAGTTTCAATGAGGTCCCCCTCAACTTTCTAAACTCCAGCGAGTTGAGGCCCTGTGCAGTCAAACGCTCATCATATGCTAACCCGCTCATTCCTGGAATCATTATTTGTAAACCTCCTCTGGACCCTCTCCAGGTCCTTCCTCGGGCACATCCTTCCGCAGATATGGTGCCCATAATTGCTCCCGGAACTCCAAATCGGTCTCAGCATTACATCTCTGCTTTTGTATTCCAGTCCTCATGATATAAATGCTAGCATCTAGCAAATGCGAGATGTCGCAGGAGGAAGAGGCCTGACCATGGGGGATGTCAGTATTGGGGGTCGTTCCAGGGTTGAGGACTGGGATAGTAATGGGGTGAGAATGAAAGCCAGCTCCAGTGGGCAATTGGGGAGCGTACAATTTGGTTGGGAGTGTGGACAATACTTGTGAGGAGAGGAGTCAATAATCTGAAAGTGCAAAACATGGAAGCAGGGTGTCGGGCATTTTAGTAGTTTAGTTTAGTTTTCAGTTTAGAGAAACAGCACAAAACAGGCTCTTCGGCCCATCGAGTCTGTGCCAACTAGCGATCCCTGCACACCAGCACTATCCTACACATGCTAGTGTACAGTAACACATGTTTCAACACTATCGCTGGTGTAACCCCAGATAAAGTATATTCAAATAGTGCAAATTAAAAGGGTGTCCATTTGGGAGAGCATCTTATGGGTGTTTGATTTTTAATAGCTTCATGATCACAAAGTAAAGGAAAACATTTCTTTCAATCCAGGACATAAAGAAGTGTTAATGAAAGTGACCGTGTTAGACAAAGGCCCACCAGCTTGACGCAGCTTGATCCTATTGAAGGGAAGGTCAGTTGACGGCCTGGCCTGCACTACCTTACACATTCAGAGCACTGTTTAACATTAAAAACAAGGAGCCCATACTGTTCCTTTCTCCAAGGGGAGGATTTCCATTCATTTACGTACTAATGAGGCAGAATTCCAATATGTGCATTATCTCAGTTGAAATTTTAAAAGTCCCTTTGCAATTTTTAATGAACCCATTATCTCTTGACAATTACAGCTGTGGGATTAAAATTCTTTTGCTGCTATTGGTGCAAGGATATCCTGAATAAGGATGGTTTGAACTACAAAAGGTGTTCACATTTCAGAAAATTGCTGCTTCAATACAAACTGGGCTTCTGGGGCACAGGCAAAATGACACCAAGTTAATGGGATTAATTGAAAGGTTTATCAATGCAGAAATGGAGCATAGGGTGCAACTGGCTTTCATTTGGGAAATGCATGTTAACTTGGGCGGATATGATCTGCGTTTGCTTGATGTTTTAGAATCCACTTCTTATTGCTTAGCAACAGGTATCCTGAGTACTAACGGCATAATGGCCTCCATTTATGTTATCTGTGCCGCATGAAATCTTGTTGACATCTGATGGTAGTCAAACCAGACATGAGCACTTAATACACATGGGCACACACATGCACACATGTGCGCACACACATAAACGCACACATACGCATACACACGCGCACACACATACACATCCACACACATGCATGCACACAAACACACACACACGTACGCACATGCACACAAACGGCAACACCCACAAGCACACAACTACATGCCCGCATGTACACACGCATGCACACACATGCACGCGCACTCCCACACACATGCATGCACGAACACACATGTACACGTGCACACTCACACATGTATGCATACACACATGCATACACATAAATACACACACGGCAAACTCATATAGTATGCACACATACATGCACGCACACACATGCACACACACGTGTAAGGTATCAGTATTTTCCCCAGTCAGTATAGACAATCCGGTCTTTCCACTCACAAACATCCCGCTCCCTGCCACAATATAATCCTGATCATCTCTGAAGCCACTGGTGCACCACATTACTGCAACCAACCTCTGAATACATTCTGAATACAGCCATGGGAAATGCCAGGCTAGCTAACGTGTTCTGGTGAATGTATATTGTAAGCCAGTCTGTTGTCCGGGACAAGTGTAGGTCAGGACACTGGTGAGGTGCCAGGGATCATGGGATCTTTGACCTATGAAGGCTTATGGTGAAAGGCAGCTCTGACACCAGTCCAGCATTCCATCGGTACAGCATTAAAGTCCCTTTATTACTTGCCGATGTGTTCTAAAGTGGGATTTAAGGACATGAATGTTTAGCTAAGGAGGGAAGAGCTGCAGTGACAAGCCAATACTCAGACCAACTGGCCGTACCTATCTGCCCTATGTATAAATCCATGCACTGATCAATGTAGACACACAATGCTGGAGTAACTCAGCGGGACAGGCAGCATCTCTGGAGAGAAGGAATGGGTGACGTTTTTTGTCGAGACCCTTCTTCAGACCCTTCTTCTGAAGAAGGGTCTCGACCCGAAAAGTTGGTTGAAACCAGCATCTGCAGTTCCTTCCTACAACCCTAATCAACGTAGTTGAAATGTAACTGTTTAGCAAACGAGTGACTTGTGTTAAACCTGGGCTGAAGCAGCTCAAGAAATGGACCGAGCTTGCAACAAAAACTTAACTGCACAAATATTCAGCAGCCCTTGTCTTTGTATTGATTTTTTGGTTGTGACTCACATTGGAGCACAAAGGATTTGGAGCTCTGGAGTCTGAAGGAAGGTCCTGACCCAAAATGTCTCCTGTCCATGTTCTCCAGAGCTGTGGCCTGACTTGCTGAGTTACTCCAGCACTTTGAGTCTTTCTAGGATTTGGTGGGATGTCATATTGCAGCAAATCCTTCCCAGTGCAGATAAAATAAGGAAGCATAATGGTAGTCAGCTCATCATCCGTTCAGATCTTCCCATGCATAGGTTTACTGAAGGCTTTAGAGTTTAGAGAGACTTTAGAGAGATACAAGGTGGAAACTGCTTGCGGACAGGACGTTGAAGGACGAGAAGCCCAAGCGAAGAAGTGGAAGCCAAGATAACAAACGGAAACGACGCTGAAAAGCCAAATAACCGAAAGGGCACATAGAAACATAGAAACATAGAAAGTAGGTGCGAGAGTAGACCACCAGGCCCATCGAGCCCGCACCGCCATTCGCTCATGGCTGAACACTAAACAGACACCCTTACCCACAAACAGTAGACACAAGACACAGAACACAAGACACTACCCTCCCCTTTATATCGCTATCACCCCTCTCCACCCCAAGAACCGCGTGATCTCCTGGGGGAGGCAAAAAACCGGATAAAAACCCAGGTCCAATTCGGGAAAAAAATCCGGGAAATTCCTCTCCGACCCCAATCCAGGCGATCGACACTTGTCCAGGAGATCACTCAGGTCTTACTATACTAACCATACCTAGGTCCATATCCCTGCCCTCTCCTCGTAGCCCCTTATCCCCTTGGCAGCTAAAAAAACATCTATTTTAGATTTAAATATATTTAATATTTCTGCTTCCACTGCTCCCTGGGGCAGTGAATTCCATAAATTAACCACCCTCTGGGTGAAGAAGTTCTTCCTCATCTCAGTTTTAAAAGAGCCCCCTCTTATTCTACAACTATGTCCCCTAGTTCTAGTTTCCCCGATCATTGGGAACATCCTCGGTGCATCCACCCGATCAAGGCCCCTCACGATCTTATATGTTTCAATGAGATCGCCTCTCATTCTTCTAAACACCAAAGAGTAGAGTTCCAGCCTACTTAACCTTTCCTCATATGTCAATCCCCTCATTGCAGGAATTAATCTTGTAAACCTTCGCTGCACTGCCTCCAGGGCCAGTACATCCTTTCTTAAGTATGGACCCCAGAACTGTACACAGTATTCCAAATGTGGTCTCACTAATACTGTGTACAGCTGCAGCAAGACCTCCGTGTTTTTATACTCAATCCCCCTAGCAATAAAGGCCAAAACTCCATTGGCCTTCCTGATTGCTTGCTGCACCTGCATACTAACTTTTAGTGATTCATGTACTACTACCCCTAGATCCCTTTGCGTTGCATTACAACGCAGCTCCACCTCATTTAGAAAATAACTTGCCCTATCATTTTTTTTCCCAAAGTGAATGACTTCACATTTATTAGTATTAAATTTCATCTGCCAAGTTGTTGCCCACTCACCTAGCTTATCTATATCCTTTTGCAGACTCTTCCTATCCTCCTCATCCCCTACTTTTCCTCCCATTTTTGTATCGTCCGCAAATTTTGATATATTACACTTGGTTCCCTCCTCCAAATCATTTATATAAATTGTAAACAACTGGGGTCCCAGCACCGACCCTTGCGGAACCCCGCTAGTTACCGGTTGCCATCCCGAGTATGAACCATTTATCCCCACTCTCTGTTTCCTATTTGTTAGCCAATCCTCTACCCATGCTAATATATTACCCCCAATCCCATAATTTTTTATTTTTAGCAATAGTCTCTTATGTGGCACCTTGTCAAAAGCCTTTTGGAAGTCCAAGTATACCACATCCACCGGTTCCCCTTTATCCACCCGGGTTGTTACTTCCTCAAAGAATTCGAGCAGATTCGTTAAACAGGACTTCCCCTTCACAAAACCATGCTGGTTCTGTCCGATGAAGTCATGTTTATCCAAGTGCCCCGTTAGTGTTTCTTTAATAATTGTCTCTAACATTTTACCCACCACCGATGTTAGACTAACCGGTCTATAGTTACCCGCCTTCTGTTTACTTCCTTTTTTAAATATAGGTGTTACATTGGCCATTTTCCAATCCACTGGGACCGTTCCTGCCTCCAGGGAGTTTTGGAAAATTATCACCAATGCATCCACAATCCCCACCGCTATCTCCCTCAAGACCCTTGGATGTAATCCATCAGGCCCAGGGGATTTATCCTCCTTCAGTCTCATTAATTTCCCTAATACCACCTCCTTGGTGATCTTAATAGTATTTAGCTCCTCCATTCCTACCGCCCCCTGTTTATCCAGCGTTGGAATATTTTTTGTGTCTTCTATGGTGAAGACTGATGCAAAATACTCGTTTAATGCCTTTGCCATTTCCATGTTCCCCACCAACAACTCTCCAGTCTCACCCTCCAATGGACCAACGTTCACCTTAGCCACCCTTTTTCTTTTTATATAGCTATAAAAACTCTTACTATTAGTTTTTATGTTGTTCGCTAAATTCCTTTCATACGGCACGACACCGAAAGGACAATACGCAGAATGGACACGACGTCGAAAAGCTGCCGAACGGACATGACGTCTCCGGGGACGGGATATGTCCGAGACCTTGTCAGCAATTGGTCTAGACCCCTGTGTCCATCACATCACTGGCCGGGGGTGACGGGAGGGTGGGGAGGATTTTTAATTTTCCTTCGCTGCTTTTGGACTTTCCTGAATATAAAATAAAACCCCATGTGATTGGATCGCAGCAGCTTGGAGTCACTGCCAAATATCATAGAGCGGATTATTTTTGTAAGCGATGATCTACCACGGTGCTTGGGGTTAAGAGGCTGGAATCTATCTATCTATCTATCTATCTATCTATCTATCTATCTATCTATCTATCTATCTATCTATCTATCTATCTATCTATCTATCTATCAATCTATCTATCTATCTACCTATCTATCTATCTATCTATCTATCTATCTATCTATCTATCTATCTATCTATCTATCTATCTATCTATCTATCAATCTATCTATCTATCTATCTATCTATCTATCTATCTATCTATCTATCTATCTATCTTCTCTCTCTCGCTCTCTCTTGGCATTCCTGGAATCAGTTGGCGTTTTGCAAAGACAACTGCATCTTCAGTTCCTTCCTACTGAAGAAGAACCCTGGCCCGAAACAACTCCTAATCCATTCCCTCCACAGATGCCACCTAGCACGCTGAGTTCCTCCAGCACTCTGTTTTTTATTTAACTCCTAAATTGAAGAGAGACGCAAAAAGCTGGAGTAACTCAGCGGGACAGGCAGCATCTCTGGATAGAAGGAATGGGTGATGTTTCGGGTAGAGACCCTTCTTCAGACAATCACAAGTACTCTCACCGACGAGAGTTCAGTTCAGTCTGAAGAAGGGTCTCGACCCGAAACGTCATCCATTCCTTCTCTCCAGAGTCGCTGCCTGTCCTGCTGAGTTACTCCAGCAATTTGTGTCTACCTTCGGTGTGAACCAGCATCTGCAGTTCTTTCCTACACTGTTCTAGTAAATCTTGTCTGCCCTCTCTGCCGTGCTTTCGCGCTGTACAGTGCAGTGCCCAATATCCCAGCCTTCATGAAAACAATGTTTTAATGAAGTTCAACACAACCTGCTTGCCTTTGTACCCGGCACCTTCAGTTACAAACACGTGCGAATGGTTGGCATTGTTGATACAATTTCCACTATCACCCTGAGTGCATTTCCTATTGGAAAGCTGAATATAGTTGATGCGGTCGATTAGATCAGACAAAAGCTGGTTCTGAACTTTGTTTAATTTCGCCCAATGCATTTGATAAAGGTTTTCTCTACAACTGAGAAACTTTCCAAACCGAAGGAAATCGCCGAGGACTGTCATATCACTGAACCGACTCAGGGACCTAAGATATTCTTTAAAAAAACAATTATATTTTTTCGTCTGGTTTCTCGATTCACATCTAAAGGACCACTGGCCTTCAAGATGCATGGTAGTGTATGTATTGTGGTATTCAAAATATAATTGTTACAGCGTATCAACATGTGTACTTTGGAGTGTGGAGGTAACCGGAGCACCTGGAGAAAACCCACGCAGTCACAGGGAGAATGTACAAACTGCATACAGATAGCACCCAAGGTCAGGAACAAACCCGGTTTCTGCCACTGTGAGGAAGCAGCTTTACCAGGTGCACCACATCCTTTCTTTCCTAGCTCATACCATCTGTGACTTGTCAGCATCTATCCAAGAACGTGTGCAAGGGAACAGGGTTGGACTGTATTCCGCTGCTGCAGAGAATGTGAAGGGAATCCAGTTATCATGGTGGGAGGCAGGTCTGACGAATGATGGCGAGACAAGCCTGGGGTGTCAAGAGATTTGTGGAGCAAACCTTGAGTAGAAGGTTGAGGGGAAGGGTCGTTGAGAAGCAGGCTCCTCCAGATGTATTTAACGTCTGTTTCTGCACGAGAGGCCTGCAGATGGTATGGTTCATCAAACACTCTTGGAAATTCCTGAAGTGCGATGTGGAGTTAAATTTCCACCTCACTACGCATGCCTGAGAGTCTCTGCACTCTACACATGAGATGGAGAACCTTGCTTGCCGACTAAACAATCCATGGAGTGATTCTACACTTACCACTGAAGACACTTTTAGAAATTGCATCATGTGGCACCCAAACACATGGGAAGTGTATCCTTATAACTGGATGTAAAAGAGGCAAGAAAAAAAAAAATGTCCGTATTTACATAAGAGATTCTGACTGCTTCAGAAATACGAATCTATTATGTGACTCAGCATTCAGAACAACAGCTAACACAATATTCTGCAGCAACACATCCAATTAGGGTGTTAAAGAAGGAACTGCAGATGCTGGAAAATCGAAGGTACACAAAAATGCTGGAGAAACTCAGCGGGTGCAGCAGCATCTATGGAGCGAAGAAAATAGGCAACGTTTCGGGCCGAAACCCTTCTTCAGACTGATAGGGGGTGGGGAGAAGAAAGGAAGAAAGGAAAAAAGGTGGAGGAGGAGCCCGAGGGCTGGGGGAGGGGGAGGGGAGGAGACAACCAGAGGGCTGATGAAGGGGAGGGGACATCAGCCCTCTGGTTGTCTCCTCCCCTCCCCCAGCCCTCGGGCTCCTCCTCCACCTTTTTTCCTTTAACATCCAATTAGGGTTATGGGCCTGTCCCACTTACACAACTTTTTTGGTGACTGCCGGCACCTATCATAGGTTGTTGCAGGTTGCCGAAAATGTTCGACATGTTGAAAACCCAGCGGCGACCAGAAAGACACTATGACTCTTTGGGCAACTGAGGAGACGACTCGCGACTATAGAGGCGACACCCCGGTGATATGTCACGGGGTGAAGTCTTTATGGTCGTGAGTTGTTGCCCAAAGAATCGTACCTTGTTCTGGTCGCCGGTGGATTTTCAACATGTTGAAATGTCACGTAAGTGGGACAAGCCCATTACTGCTGACTAGACAGGGACCCTGTTCCCTAAAACCTTCAGGTTAAAACTGCTTTGCCTGCAACTTTGCTGCAAATGGGAGCTGGAATTAAGACCTTCACTGATAGATTCTTTTACATTAGCAAGATGTTAAGGGGCTGTCCCACTGCAGCGACCTAATTGGCGCGTTTAGAAGAGTTTAGGAGAGTTTGAAAAAATGTCATGTTGAAGACCTCCTTCGACTATGTAGAAGACTAGCTACGACTACCTTTGACTACCTTCAATTACCTTTGACTACCCTGGATTATCTACGAATAACATGCCGACCTACTACGACCTACTTTGACTAAACCTACGTGTAAAAAAGTATCGATTTTTTCCACGGTGAGCTTTTTTTACTCGCGGGCATTTTTCAACACGTTGATAAAATATGCCCCACGACCTAGCTAGGGGCCTCGAGTACGTGGGGACTACTCTCGAGCATGAAGGAGAGTTAAAGGCCTGTCTCACGAGTCTGCGGTCATTGGCGGCGAAACGGGAAGAATCTGCCACCATAGACCGCGCACTCGTGAGAACGTACAATTCCGGGGCCGTGCGGCGGTGTTCCCAACACCGCACGGTGCTAAAATAAAACCGACAATGTCGAAAACTATATACTCACCGCACAACCTCCACCAGTGATGCACGAGTGCGGCACGGCCGCTCGCACGGGCCGCCGCCAGTGTGGCTCGAGCGCCGTGCATCAAACCTCCAATGCCACAGCCTCCGCCAGTGAGGCACGTGCCGCCGCCAGTGAGGCACGTGTGCTGCACGGCCGCAGGCACAGCCACCGCTACAGCGCCGCGATCAGGATGGCCGCCGCCACAGCCGCCGCTCGTGAGTCACGTGCGGCGGGCCGACGTCATCGCAGTCGGCCCGCCCTTTTTTTTACTTACCGCAAGCACGTGGGACCCGCCGTGTTTGAATTACTCGGCCCCCGCGCAGCATCCGTGCGGCGCTCCGGTGGATAGGCTCGCCGCTCTCGCCGTTGCCGCGTGGTCCCCGCCGATGACCGCAAACAGGTAAGACAGAGCCTTTACAAAGACCCCCTCTAGAACCTCTTGCGACCATGCTGCGAGTATGAGTCAAGGGCAAACTCGCCAGAACTCGTGGATTAGGTCGCCGCAGTGGGACAGCCCCTTTACTTATGTGACCTACTTTACATCTGCGAGACCAAGTACAGACGAGGCAACCATTTTGCTGAACATTTGCGCTCGCTCTGCCAAAGCCTACTGGATCCCCCGGTTGTGAAGCATTTTAATTCCCCTTTCCATTCCCACACTGACCTTTCTGTCCTGGGTCTCCTCCATTGTCATATGGAAATTGGACGAACAGCACCTTAAATTTGATTTGGGTAGACCAATGTTATCAACATTAAATTCTACAATTTTAGATAACACCCGCCTTTTCCCTACTCTCTCTTTCCTGCGTCTCACCCTTTTCTCCCACTGCGCCGCCCCTTACCCACCGACCCCATCCCCTTCTACATTCCTCTACCTTTACATTTCATTCCTCTTCTCTCCATTCCTCATCTCTTGCCTTTGTTCACTTACCTGACAAAAATAGTTAAACAAAATTCATCTATCACTTTCCAAGCTTCGTCCCACCCCCACCTCTTCTAGCCAACTTCCCCCTCTGCAACTCATCTGAAGTGTTGTCTATCCATTCCCTCCAGAGATGCTGCCTGATCCGCTAAGTAACTCCAAAACTTTGTGTTTAAAACAGGACACATTGGGAACAGGGGCGTGGGGTCTGAGTGAAGAGGAAAAACAACAGGAATCCCCTTAATCAAGGCCATAAAAGATTAGCAAATAGGTTGCAGGAAGACTGAGAATGAATAATGAATAAAAAGGGGGTGTTTAATTTCAAATCAGATGCCAAAGGCAAAGTTAATAGATAAAAGTAACGCAGCAGGTAGAGCTGCTGCCTTACAGCGCCAGAGACCCGGGTCCGATCCTGACCTTGGGTTCTATCTGACTGGAGTTTGCACGTTCTCCCTGTGACTGTGTGGGCTTCCTCCTAATGCTCTAGTTCCTAAGTTCATAAGTTCATAAGTGATAGCAGCAGAATTAGACCATTTGGTCTCTCAAGTTTACTCTGCCATTCAATCATAGCTGATCTATCTCTCCGTCCTAATCCTATTCTTGTGCCTTCTCCCAATAACCTCTGACCCCAGTACTAATCAAGAATCTATCCATCTTTGCCTTAAAAATATCCATTGGCTTGGCCTCCACAGCCTTCTGTGGCCATGAATTCCACAGATTCACCACACTCCGACTAAAGAAATTCCTCCTCATCTCCTTCCTAAAGGAGAAGGCATTCGATCGAGTGGAATGGCCATATTTGTTCAGTCTTGGAGAGATTTGGATTCGGCAAACAATTTGTAGCCTGGGTTAAGCTATTATATCATTCACCCTTAGCATGTATACAGACAAATTATTTGCGATCTGATTATTTTCCATTAACACGCGGCACTCATCAAGGCTGCTCTCCGCTTCTTTTTGCGATTGCAATTGAGCCTCTCTCTATTGCACTTAGGTTAACCACATTATTCCAGGGCATTAGGAGAGGAAACAGGGAACATGGTGTGTCTCTATACGCCGCCGACCTCCTTCTTTATGTGAGCGACCCTACAGCCAGTGGCCCTGCAATTGTGTCCTTGTTAGATCAGTTTGGAACTTTCTCTGGCTATAAACTAAATCTCCAAAAAAGCGAATGCTTTCCCATCAACCTAGCCCTACAGATTCGACAGGAATCCCTGCCCTTTCCCATATCTCAAGAAGGTTTGGTATATCTAGGAATGCACATTACCCGCTCTTTCACATCCCTGTTTGCAGCTAACTATACGCCTCAAGTTAGCCAAATGAAGGCTGACTTTGAGAGATGGCGTAGTCTATCTCTCACTATGGCTGGGAGAGTGCAGTCGGTGAAGATGTCTGTACTTCCCAGATTTCTTTATTTGTTCCAGTGCTTGCCGGTCTTCCTATCCAAGTCATTTTTTTAACTCAGTTAACCAATCTATAACCTCCTTTATATGGGGTAACAAGGTTCCAAGGGTCAATAAGTGCACTCTCCAAAGAGGTCGTGAAGTAGGTGGACTGGGCCTTCCTAGCTTTATTCATTATTACTGGGCATCCAATATCCAAAAGATATTATTCTGGCTCCACCGACCAGATACAGACTGGTGTCTGCTTGAGTCACAGTCTTGTTACTCCTCGTCTCTCCCAGCTTTAGTATATTCCTCCCTGCCATTGAAACCCTCACGATTTACATCCAACCCTGTCGTACTATCCACCATCAACATTTTTAATCAATTTCGTTGCCATTATAAGTTTACATCAGCTTCAGTTTTGGGTCCCATTCACAGTAACCATTTATTCTCCCCCCCCCCCCCCCCCTCCACACTTGACTCAACCTTTAGACAGTGGGGTTTGAATGGTCTTATGGGCATTAAGGATTTATACACTGACAACATATTTGATAGTTTTGATAACCTACACAAAAACCATGGCCTCCCACATAATCATTTCTTTAAATATCTTCAGGTCCGTCACTTTGCCATGAAAACATTTCCCTCTTTTCCTGATCTCCCGCCTGTCACAGTGTTGGATAAACTCACGTTTACCTTTGCAAATAAAGGACTGATCTCTGTAGTATATTCTCAACTGATGTCTTTAGGAGATCAAAACCTGAACAAAGTTAAAGCTAGGTGGGAGGACGACCTTGGTACAGATCTCTCTGAGGAATGCTGGACAGAAGCACTGAAAAGAGTCCATTCCTCATCATCATGTGCTAGATTGGGGCTCATACAATTTAAAGTTTTACACAGTGTTCATTTAGGCAAAGCCAGGCTTGCTGACATATATCCGGGGACAGACGCTGGCTGTGACAGGTGCTCCTTCTCTCCAGCCTATCTAGCTCATGCATTCTGGTCTTGCCCCAAACTTGGTAACTACTGGGCAGTGGTTTTTAAAACCATCAGTGAAGTCCTTGGGATGACAGTGAGACCTTGCCCACTTGTAGCTGTATTTGGTGTAGCAGATAAAACCTCGGGTTTAAATACAACCCAGTCTGATATCATTACATTTACATCACTTTTGGCCCGTAGGAGAATCTTGCTGGTCTGAAAATTTACCACTTCTCCATCTGCTGAAGCTTGGCTGGAAGATGTCATGGGGTTTTTTAAGGCTAGAAAAGATTAAATTCACATAGAGGGGGGCTGTGAAAAAGTTTTATTTGAAATGGGAACCCTTTTTATCATTCTATGAGGGTCTAAAGGAACTACCTATTGACTGAGGGCACTTGACAGTAAGTGGGGAGCCGCCTTTATTCTGTTTTGTTACTTTATTATTGTTCAAATGTGCATTTGTATTTATGATATATTTGTATTGTGAAAACATTTGCTGCCAAGGGAGGGTGGGTAAGGGTTATTTTATTTTATTTTGTTATTATATATAAAAAACAAAGGAGGGAAATGTAATGCAATACGTCAGATGTACTGTCATTTTTTTTTCCTCCAATAAAAATAAATTAAATAGAAAACTATCCATTGACTTGGCCTCCACAACCTTCTGTGGCCATGAATTCCACAGATTCACAACACTCCGACTAAAGGAATTCCTCCTCATCTCCTTCCTAAAGGATCGTCCTTTAATTCTGAGGCTGTGACCTCTGGTCCTGGACTTTCCTATTAGTGGAAACATCCTCTCCACATCCACACTATCCAGTTTAGTTTAGTTTAGAGATTAAGTCTCCCACATCAGCAAAGACCTCTGTAAAAAGTTGCCCATGGTGTTTAGAGAGTGTAAGTGGGATAACATAGAACTGATGTGAAAGAGGGATCAATGGTCGGCCTGGACTCAGTGGGCCGAAGGGCCTGTTTCCAAACTGTGTCTCTACACTAAACTAAACTAAACTAAAAAGAAAGGATTAAAAGCAAGAAGTTAAAATATGGAAGGTACACAAAAATGCTGGAGAAACTCAGCGGGTGCAGCAGCATCTATGGAGCGAAGGAAATAGGTAACGTTTCGGGCCGAAACCCTTCTTCAGACTGATAGGGGGTGGGGAGAAGAAAGGAAAAAAGGAAAAGGAGGAGGAGGAGCCCGAGGGTTGGGGGAGGGGAGGAGACAACCAGATGGCTGATGAAGGGGAGGGGACAGCCAGGGCTAGCAGAATTGGGAGAATTCAACGTTCAGGCCACCAGGGTGTAGACTGCCCAAGCGGAATATGAGGTGCATTTCCTCCAATTTACGGTGTTGCTCGCTGTGGCCATGGAGGAGACCCAGGACAGAGAGGTCAGATACGGAATGGGAGGGGGAGTTGAAGTGCTGAGCCACCGGGAGTTCAGGTTGGTTATTGCGGACCGACCGGAGGTGTTCGGCGAAACGATCGCCAAGCCTCCGCTTGGTCTCACCGATGTAGATCAGCTGGCATCTAGAGCAGCGAATGCAATAGATGAGGTTGGAGGAGATGCAGGTGAACCTCTGTCGCGACAGAGGTTCACCTGCATCTCCTCCAACCTCATCTATTGCATTCGCTGCTCTAGATGCCAGCTGATCTACATCGGTGAGACCAAGCGGAGGCTTGGCGATCGTTTCGCCGAACACCTCCGGTCGGTCCGCAATAACCAACCTGAACTCCCGGTGGCTCAGCACTTCAACTCCCCCTCCCATTCCGTATCTGACCTCTCTGTCCTGGGTCTCCTCCATGGCCACAGCGAGCAACACCGTAAATTGGAGGAAATGCACCTCATATTCCGCTTGGGCAGTCTACACCCTGGTGGCCTGAACGTTGAATTCTCCCAATTCTGCTAGCCCTGGCTGTCCCCTCCCCTTCATCAGCCATCTGGTTGTCTCCTCCCCTCCCCCAACCCTCGGGCTCCTCCTCCTCCTTTTCCTTTTTTCCTTTCTTCTCCCCACCCCCTATCAGTCTGAAGAAGGGTTTCGGCCCGAAACGTTACCTATTTCCTTCGCTCCATAGATGCTGCTGCACCCGCTGAGTTTCTCCAGCATTTTTGTGTACCTTCGATTTTCCAGCATCTGCAGTTCCTTCTTTAACAGTTAAAATATGGAAATGCTTAATGTTGGAAATAGGGCAATTTATTAATATCAACTCAACTTGGAAGAATGAAGCACGACATTGCTGCATAAATGTCTGTGTCAGTTTTGTGCACTACTCTTGAGTATCAATGGTGAATGCGATACTATTCACTTTCGCCATGCTGCTGGAGGGTCATCAACTCAGTGAAAGACGTTCCTCAGTCTGCCCGAACCTTGTTGACCTCCCAGCAGAGTGAGATGTCCGTCGGGGAATGTTGCCGACTGGCCCGCTCCAGACTGCAGGAGTACGTGCTGAGGGACGCACTGAAGCTCGGTGCAGCCAACGCCAAGGCTCTGTGGGGGAGGACCACAGTATAGGGTCCTTTCGCTGCTGGACATTGAGGGACAGGGGGTGTTGGAGACGCCCCTCAAACAAGGGAAGGAATATCACCCCAGGGGCCACAAGAGTGGCAAGGGTGTTTTGTTTAAAGACAGGTTCGAACAGTACTGAGTATAACACTACTGAATATAAACAATAAGAGTATATGAAGAGTTTTTGCACAGTTTTTGTTGGGATATATTTTTTATTATGAATACATTTTATTATTGATTTTTTAAAGTTCACCGCAAATCCAGTAACTTCATGACATTCATTGAATTTTACAGCCAATAAACTGATATTTTTTGATTGTCTGAAGAAGGGGCTCCACCCGAAATGTCACCCATTCCTTCTCTCCAGAGATGCTGCCTGGCCCACTGAGTTACTCCAGCATTTTATGTTTATCTTTGGTTTAAACCAGCATCTGCAGTTCCTTCCCATACATTTTTTGAGAGCCTTAGACAAGGAAAAAACATATTTCCAAAGCTTATGGTCAGAGCTGCTGAAGCCACACATTAGTTTTGGATATCAGGCATTTAACTTAAGTTTGTACAAGAAGGAACTGCAGATGCTAGTTTAAACTGGAGTACTGAAGTCTGAAGAAGGGTCTCGACCCGAAATGTCACCTATTCCTTTTCTCCAGAGATGCTGCCTGGCCCGCTGTGTTACTCCAGCGTTTTGTATTTAATTTACGTTAACTGACCATTTTTGTACAAATAATTCTGAACAAATATATCTTTGGGTGGCCACGGTGCACAGCGGTAGTTGCTGCCTTACAACGCTTGCAGCGCCAGAGACCCGGGTTCGATCCCGACTACGTGTGCTGTCTGTACGGCGTTTGGACGTTATCCCCTTGACCTGCGTGGGTTTTCTCCAAGATCTTCGGTTTCCTCCCACACTCCAAAGACGTATAGGTACAGGATGTAGATAAATTGGCTTGGTAAATGTAAAACATTGTCCCTAGTGTGTGGAGGATTGTGTTAAAGTTCACTAAAGACCTGTATGGGTTTTTCCTGGGCGCTCCGGTTCCCTCCCACTCTCCAAAGACGTACAGGTTTGTAGGCTTCTGAAAAAATTATAAATTGTTCCTGGTGCGTAGGATAGTGTTAATGTGCTGGGATCATTGGTCGGCGCGGACCCGGTGGGCCGAAGGGCCTGTTGCCCCGCTGTATCTCTAAACTAAACTAAAATGTAGGGCCATCGACCTCATTACTATTGTTTCAGCAACAAATGCCTCTTCATTGATTGAAGATAACGGAGTCAGGGGATATGGGGAGAAGGCAGGAATGGGGTATTGATTGGGGATGATCAGCCATGGTCACATTGAATGGTGGTGCTGGCTCGAAGGGCCGAATGGCCTACTCCTGCACCTATTGTCTATTCTATAGTACAGCCAATTGGATCTCTCAAAAGTTATTCTAACTGTTCACATAGTGTCTGATATCCGTGCAATTGACAGAAGACTACATCCTGCCGTGAACAATGCAACAATATGCAGCATGGTGATGCTGCCTCACAGCGCCAGAGACTCGGGTTCGATCCTGACTACGGGTGCTGTCTATACAGAGTTTGTACATTCTCCCCATGACCTGTGCGGGTTTTCCCCGGGCGCTCCGGTTCCCTCCCACTTTCCAAAGACGTATACATTTGTAGGTTTGTAGGTTTCGGAAGGAATTATAAATTGTCCCTGGTGCGTATGATAGTGTTACTGTATGGGGATCATTGGTCACGCGGTCTTGGTAGGCCGAAAGGCCTGTTCTTCTTATCGAGTCCACATATAAGATTAGAAGTTGTTCAGCGAGAGCTGAACACACTTCTCGGCATCTGCACAACATGCGCTTCTTGTGCTTCCTGTGCGTGGTGGTGGAAAAATTGGTGGAAAGATTGGTGGAAAGATTGGTGGAAACAGGGCCGCGACGTGAACACTCTTTCCTTGAGCCCGAAGGGCCTGTTGTCCCGATGTATCTCTAAACTAAACTAAACTAAACCAAACCAAACTAAACCAAACTATACCCAACTAAATATTATTTTTGTGACAGAAATGTTCTAAATGTTTTATGCCATCAGACTGGAAAGTCCTGTATATATAATCAAGATAATTTAGCAATCAATTCAGGCTGTTTATTAAATTGCTAAGACTGCATGCAAGCTTTCTTCTAAACTTGTTGGAAAATTTGATTTGAAAGAAAAAAGAAGGAACCACCAATGTGGATTTACTTTGCGGGTCTAACCTCGACAATGGTTGGAGCACAGAACATTTATCCAATTTTCAAAAGTACAAATGAAGAGGCAAGAAATAGTCTAAACCCATCATTCTATTGCAGTTATGATTTTGTTGTTGCTATTATTTGATGGCTTCTTTCAAGTTCTGTGGCCCTATCTTTAGTTATGAGTTCTTAGATGAAATAAAATACTGCAGATGCTGTAAATCTGAAATAAAAATAGAACATTTAGTTTTGTTTAGTTTAGAGATACACCGTGGAGACAGGCCCTGTGCCGCCCAACACAATGGATGTGATCAGCTAGTACAGGTAGAGACGCTGCCTGACAGCACCAGAGTACCGGGTTTGACCCCAACCTCAGCTGCTGTTTGTGTGGAGTTTGCATGTTCTCCCTGTGACCACGTGGGTTTCCTCCGGGTGCTCCGGTTTCCTCCCACATCTCAAAGATGTACGGGTTTGTAGGCACCTGTAAAAATTACCCTGAATGTGTAGAGAATGGATGAGAAAGTAGGATAACATAGAACTAGTATGAACACGTGTTTAATGATCGGCCTGGTCTCGGTGGGCCGAAGGGCCTGTTTCCATGCTGCATCTTAACTAAACTAAACTAAACTAAACTAGCACCCGTAGAGAAAACCAGAAGTAATATTTTAGGTGGGTGACCTGGAACGTTAAACATTGTTTCTCTCGCAGAGGCTAACTGACTAAATGAGTATTTCCAATTATTTGTCTTCATTCACTCAATTAACTCAATTTGTCATTTTGTAATAATTACAACATGTAATGAAATTCTGAACATAATTTACAACAGATAATCGTTAATAAATACAAATACTGCTTCGCTAAATAAAGATACAGCGCAGAAACAGGCTCTTGGGCCCACTGAGTCTGAGCCATGCAGTGATCACCCTACACACTAGCACGACCCTACACACTGGGGACAATTTAAAATGTTGCCAAAGCCAATTAACCTAAAACCCATACGTCTTTAGAGTGTGGGAGGAAACTGGAGCACCCGATGAAAATCCACGCGGGTCACATGAAGAACGTAAAAACTCTGTACAGACAGCACCCGTAGTCAGGATCGAACGCGGGTCTTTGAGGCCTTGAGGCAGCAACTTTACTGCTGTGCAACCATGCTGCTCCAGTGTCAAACCAAAGCTTAAATCCAGAAAATACTGTTCATGATTTTATCAGCTTTTGTTGGTGAATATATTTCCTCAGCTAACAGAACAGATGCTATTTTTAATTGTAACTAGACCAAGTGGGACCCGTTGGGTCTGCTCCCCCAACACAACCGTCTCCTACCAGTAGCCCCCACAGGAGGTGTGGGGGGCAAAGAGGGAGCGGGGAGGCAGAGAGGGAGGGGGTAGAGTTTGTGCGGTGGGGGGGGGGGCGCGTTGTCAAAGGGGAGGGCTGGTTCCCGAATGCAATACTCCCTCGCTCCCGGCTCCCGGCTCCAGGCAGAGCCCGAGTACGGGGGGGGGGGAGTGGTCAGGGGGGGGGGGGTGATGTCACTCGAACGCGAGCAAGAAGACAGACGTTTTTCTTTCAACCTTTTTTCAGATTTTTTAAGATTTTCACTAATAACGAGAAATAAAGCATGAATTTTTCAGATAAGGCATTTTGGACTACAGGGGGGAAATTTCGACCGGAATATGTACAAATTTTACCGTTAGCACGTTGTTTTTTGTAGAAGATGTGATTATACACAAACACACACACACACACACACACACACATAAATAAATAAATACACATACAAAATCAGACTTTTAATAGGTATATGATTTCCAGACTTTCCAAGGAACTCTACAATTGAAGTGGTGCATAGACAGGGGCAACTTCAACTCTCCAACCTTAACCTGCCCACTGCAGCCAGCGGGTGGTACAAAGTCTCAAAAACTTCCTCCTTTATACAGAAAAGTTACAATTTGCACTAAGATGCAGAAGACATGTTGGCGCAAGTTCTTTCTGCTCTCTCAGGCTAATGTAAAGGGGCTGTCCCACTGTGGCGACCTAATTGGTGAGTTTAGAAGAGTTTTGGAGAGTTTGAAAAAGTGTCATGTTGAAGACCTCCTTCGACTATGCGGAAGACTAGCTTCGACTAGCTTCGGGAAAATTGGACACCGAATAGTGGAGAGTGAAGACGACCTCCTTCGATCTCCTTCGACCTCCCTTCGACTATGTTGAAAACTATCTATGACTACCTTCGACTACCTTCGACTACCTTCGACTACCCTCGATTACCTACGACTAACATGCCGACCTACTATGACTTACTAAACCTACGAATAAAAAAATATTGATTTTTTCCACGCGACCTTTTTTTACTCGCAGGCATTTTTCAACATGTTGAAAAATACGCTGCGACCTAGCTGAGGCCTCGAGTATGCGAGGACTTCTCTCGAGCATGAAGGAGAGTTACAAAGACCTCCTTGGACCTCGTGTCGACCATGCTGCGAGTATGAGTTGAGGGAAAACTCTTCTAAACTCGCCATTTAGGTCGCAGCAGTGGGACAGCCCCTCAACAGATGCTAATGCCATGATTTTGAAGAATGGCAGATGAGTTCGCTCCAGTGTGAATACCAATATTTAACTTACAATCATCCTCATGAACACACTGCGGGAGGTTACCAACCTAGAGCCATAGTCATACAGCATGGAAACAGGCCCTTTGGCCCAACTAGTCCATGCCGACCAAGATGCCCCATCTAAGCTAGTCCCATTTGATTGCATTTGGCCCTATCCCTATAAACCTTTCCTATCCATGTACCTGTCCAAGCGTCTTTCACATGCTGTTATAGTACCTGCCTCAGCTGCCTCCTCTAGCAGCTTGTCCCATGTAATGTCCACCCTCTGAGGGAAAAATGTGATGCAGGTTTGTTTTAAATCTTGCCCATCTCGCCTTAAATATATGTCCTCTTGTATATGATTGCCCTTCCTTGGGAAAGGTCTCTGTGCATTCACTCTACCTATTCCTCTCATGATTTTATGCACCTCTATAAGACCACCTCTCAGCCTCATGTATCCCAAGGAATAATGTCCCAGCCTGCCCAACCTCTCCCAGTAGCTCAACCCCTCAAGTACTTGCAACATCCTCGTAATTCCGCTCTGCACTCTCCCCAGTTTAACGCATACATTGGCTACACCTACACAAAATATTTGTTAAAGTGTTAAAAGGTGGATATTTGTGGAGGGAAAGTGCTTTTCACCTGAACCCTATTCCATATTTTGCTTTCCACAGATGCTGCCTGACCTAGTGAGTGTTTCCAGCATGTTAAGTTTCTGTTTCTACTTGATAAAAAGTGTAATTGTTTGTCAAGCACTCTGGAGACACACTACGGTCAAACAGATGGAAAGTAAGTGAAGTTTCTTTTTCTCTTTCTTAACATTTCATTAAAAAAAAAAGATATAAAAGCAGGCAAGATGTTATTCCATAACCAAGGGTTTGTTTTTGCACACACATACTCTCTATATTTCACTCCTCCACTGATTCCACGACCGACACTTGTAGCTTCTGCCACCATTTCGTTTAGTTTAGAGATACAGCGTGGAAACAGGCCCTTCGGCCCACCGAGTCCGTGCTGACCAGCGATCCTCTCCTCCTTTTCCACCTCTTTTTCTCTTTATTGTCTCCTTCCTTGAAGAGGTGGGGCGGCACTGTGGCGCAGCGGTAGAGTTGCTGCCTTACAGCGCCAGAGAGCCGGGTTCGATCCTGACTATGGGTGCTGTCTGTACGGAGTTTGTACGTTCTCCCCGTGACCTGCATGGGTTCACTCCGGGTTGTCTGGTTTCCTCCCACACTCCAATGGCGAAGAGGCTCGTAGGTTAACTGGCTTTGGTAAAATTGTAAATTGTCCCTAGTGTGTGTGGGATAATGTTAATGTGCGGTGATCGCGCGGACTCGTTGGGCCGAAGGGCCTGTTTCCACTCTGTATCTCTAAACTAAACTAAACTAAGCTAACCTAAACTAAGCTAAACTAAACTAAACTAAACTAAAAGGTGTCAGAGCTACAAGTATCGACAGTGGAATAACGAGCAGTGTTTCTTTCCAGCGAAGTGCTCTGGGGAGCATTGGGTTGCGGGTTGGGGGAGAGATGAACAATTGCGTTAATGTGGAACTGCCATATCACTCTGACATGCTGACGGGGAGCCCAGCTGCCCAGAATGAGAATGAATTTGTCAGCACAGCGGGATAAAGGCAGGCTCATTCACACAGGTTACCTGCTTATGACCGGACTGCTCTTTGCCATCTGTTAGCCATGACCTATTCATATTTCCCTCTGGAGAGTGTCGGATGACTGAACAAGAGTCAAGATTTTTTAATTTGCACACGCCAGTTGTGATTCCAACGTGCTGGCGTTACTCTTCCAATATTCTCTCTGTAACCCTCCGTTTTCGGTGAAGATGACTCCAGTCATCTGGGCTGTTGGTAATAATCGAGCTGCAGTTAGATTTGTTACTTTTCTTTAATCAGAGGTAATCACAGTGGTAGTTAACCCAATGTGCAATCAACTCGTGTGCCCCCCAGGGGACTTTGTGTGCTACTCAGAATAACTTCCCGATACAACAATAGCCAGTAGGAACCAGTATTAATGTATGGCGAGACTGACTCACAAAAATCTTACACAACAACAAATATAATACAATTAGCGCTTACATGACAATAACTATACCAACAAGCGTCAAGGGTGGCATGGTGGCGCAGTGGTAGAGTTGCTGCCTTACAGCGCCAGAGACCCGGGTTCGATCCTGACCACGGGTGCTGTCTGTACGGAGTTTGTACATTCACCGCGTGACCCGCGTGGGTTTTCTCTGGGTGCTCCGGTTTCCTCCCTCACTCCAAAGAGGTACAGGTTTGGAGGTTAATTGGCTTCGGTAAAATTGTCCCAACTAGTGATCGCTGGTCGGCGTGGAATCGATGGGCTGAAGGGCCTGTTACCATAGTGCATCTCTAAACAGAACTAATAATGCTGTACTTTAAACTAAGATGACCTGCAAAGTGCAAACGTTTCCCAACCGAGGCTGAAGCAGCCCCTCGCGTGTTTAGTTTATGTATGTCCCTCTTTGGGCTTTTTCACTTCTCTCCTGCTTAGAATTGCACAATGATCATCCTGATTCCGTTTGACCCTAAACATAGCAGCCACAGGGGGCAAAGATATGAATACATTTCTGCTTACTGGATGTAAAAAATCATTTTCATTTCGTTGCAGTTTAGATATTCAGCACAGTAAGAATATTTACCAGTCCACACCGACCATTGATCACCCATTCGCACTAGTTCTCTGTTATCCATATTTCTCATCCGCTCCCAACACACTAGGGGCAATGTATAGAGGCCAAGGAACCTATGTGAATCGAGTTTACTTTTCTACCTGTTACTTCCCCTGATGGGCAAAATTTGTTGCCCGAAGAGTTGATTTTCTTCTTAACATGAGTGTTAAGAATGAGGTCAATAGCAATCAAGAATTACAACAAGGCTGGCTATTGAACCTGCAAAAAGCAACACCATGGAGTAGATTTTCAAGTTACGTCTGCTTGCGTCTTTCCGGCCTTAAATAGCATCACCAATGCAGTAATGTTAATGTTTTAGTGGCACGGTGGCGCAGCGGTAGAGTTGCTGCCTTATGCCCCTGTCCCACTTAGGAAACCAGAACGGAAACCTCTGGACATTTTGCGCCCCACCCAAGGTTTCCGTGCAGTTCCCGGAGGTTTTTGTCAGTGTCCCTAATGGTCGAAAGTGGTTTCCGCTTCTTCTATGTTCTGGCGATTATTTCAAAAAATTCAAAACCGGCCGCGACAAAAAATTGGTTGCCGTTTTAAAAATGGGTTAATAGGCTTCAGTAAAATTGAAAGTTGACCCAAGTGTGTCGGATAGTGCTAGTGTACGGGTGATCGGCGTGGAACCGGTGGGCCAAAGGGCCTGTTTCTGCGCTGTATCTCTAGTCAGAAGGGTTTTTTTTATAAACGATTTTGATGCAGTAATACTCACAATGTCCTCACAACGTAGCGGATATTGTTTAATAAATATTCAATCCCAGGTTGTCTTATTGACACAAATTTGCTCAATCTGTATTGTCAGTTGAACCTTTGTGCAGTCAGTCAGGGCAAGGCATCTTGAGCACAATGCCCTAGAGTACACATGGTATCTTCACTCTCTCACCACAGATAAGAACAACAATCCTCTCGGTTCCTGCAAACATACATCCCAGAAAGCTTGGAGATATCACAATGATTTATCAATTAGGTTTACATAGCTGTCTAGACTGGATGAAATAGGATTTAGGTCATGCAGCAGAGAAAAGATCAGTAGTGAAACTGGATGCACAAGGAAAAAATTAACTTAATGCTAATCTCTTGAGACAAGTCGAACAAACAGCAATACCTGCACTGATTGCTTGTTGGAGTCCATTTATCTTTGGTCTAATGCGGGAGAGGTGTAACATCACTGTATTATCCGCCCTGATATTTAGCTTTTAACATTGTCAAGAAAAAAACCCAGCAGCAATTCAGTGCTCTTTTAAAATGAGGAAATAGAAGCACCGTGACTTTGAGATCTTTTCTGAAGGGCTTCTATTTGACTGGTGACATGGTGTTGAAGGCAGCACGGAATGATCATTAAACTCAATTTCAAATCAACAGTGAACAGGTAACTAAACGATTCAGCTTCAACAGAGAGCTCACTGTTATTGCTGCTTTATTCTATAGGATTCAGTAACTCCTACATTATCCTTCCTCGCTCGCTCGCTCCTCTGGGCATCATGTCACTATTTTACAGTTTAATAATCTTCAGTAGAAATAATCAATAGATCTTGTATTAAACAAAATGTCAGTTTCAGCCACAACTCTGAGATTTGTTTGTTCTACAATTATACTGCCACTTAGATTTCCACTTGGAGGAGATTGAAGGAGCACAGGGGAGATATAATTCATCATTTCTACCAGTGTAACTATCAGTATTACCTTGAGTGTCCTCAGCAGTAGCGGGCTCTTCAAAGAGAATTTCAATGTCCCACCCAAAGGCAGCAAAGCACACAGCAGAAATCTCTTGTCTGTGTTGAAATAGCTGACTTCACCCACAATTGCCTGGCCACTCACTCTTCTCCCCTCTCCGATTGGGCAAAAGGTATAGAAGCGTGAAAACGCAACCTCCAGATTCAGGGACAGTTTCTTCCCAGCCTTTATAAGGCAAATATACCATCCCACCAACAACTAGAGAGCAGTCCTGAACTTCTTTCTACCTCAATGGAGACCCTCGCACTCTTTCATCGGACTTTACTGGGCTTTATTTTGCACTAAATGTTTTCCAGTTATCATGTATCTGTACATTGTGGATAGCTCGATTGTAATCATGTATTATCTTGCCACTGACAGGTTAGCATACAACAAAAGCTTTTCACTGTACCTCGGTACACATGACAATAAACTAAACTCAAACTTAAACTCAATTACCCTCTGTAGCTATTAGCTATTCAGGGCAAATGTAACCAGAGTTTCTGCCCCCATAAATGTTCAGAGTCCAACATGAACGAGGCCAACTACCTTCCTCAGTTGAATTGACCACTGCGTAGCCTTTTAATAAAACCTGTGAGTGTGACATAAATCTTGGGCCTTGAATGTAAGAGAAAGTGGAGTGAGAGAGAAACTCTGCTGGGAATAAAACCAGATCATCTCTCAATGGCATTTAACAAAGACCTTGTGTTAATATACATCTATAGGGCAATGGGTGACTTTTTGAACCATATACTTACTCTGCGTCATCGAAAGCAATGAGTTTGCTGCAAAAATGGACTGGAAAATAGGACATTGTGATTAAATGAATTTACAGTGGGCTGATCCTCGTTTGAAAGGGGGAATTGCTGTAAAGTTTGGGCTATGGGGCATGAGAAAACTATTTTGAGTTATGTTGTGGAACACAAAACCTGCGACTGTAATTATGGTCCCTTAATCATCTCTAGAATTCCCCAAACCATTTCAGTGAGGGAAAACACAAACGGCTAATCAATCACACAACACTTCCCAAACATTTCCCTAGGCTTCCCCTCCAGCCATAGAACACCTAATGTTTTATTAAACAGCCTTGTTTCTGACATGTATGTCCTAAGTACATCTCTAATGGCACTGCAGCTAGATTCCTGCCCTTATCACTGGCTACCATCAGGGGATACAGTAATAACCCGCCTGCCAGTCACATCTCGGGTGGATTATAGTTTCCATAATTGCAAGGGTGACCAAAATAACCATGGTTTGATTTAATGAATCAGTTCTCGACTAGCCCGTTCATTGAACCACAACACAAAATGCAAATTAACTTGTGTGGAGCAATGCTGAAAGGTCAGTTAAGCAAACATCCTCGGAGATTGTAAAAAATGTTTGGTTTCGTTTAGTTTGGAGACGCAACGTGAAAACAGGCTCTTCGCCCCAGCGAGCCTGTGGCAAACGGCAATCACTCGTACATTAGGACTATCCTTAACACTAGGGACGATTAACCTACAAACCTGTACGTCTTTGGAGTGCGGGAAGAAAACCGGAGCACCTGGAGAAAACCCACGCGGTCACAGGGAGAATGTAAAAAACTCCATACAGACAGCACCCGGTGTCAGGATCGAACCCGGGTCTCTGGCGCTGTCAGGAAGCAGCTCTACCGCTGCACCACCGTGCTGCCCCACTTTGTGCCTATTGTGCAGGATTGACACTTTGACGATTTATCAGCATTTCAACTGCTCTTCACAACTGGTGTTTAAAGGTTTTCACTGGAAATAATGTGACATTAAAGAAAATTGCAGTCTACTTTCAAATACAAAAATATTTGCGTATCACAAGAATTGCTATCACATGAATCAAAGGGTCTTGTCACCATGAACAACATTTATTTATGGCCTCATCTTAAATGAGTAACAATCTCATATCTTTGTTTAAGGACACATTATTTATTTTTTATACTTCAATTGAAGGTCATACAACCATTCAAGGCTGTTGTCCTTTGCCATTGTTGTCTCCTAATTGTTCTTGTGCTTGAACTCTTCTATCCTTCAGTCGGGCAAGGAGGACCTTCAAAACGTTATATCTGACCATGTCCACCGCTTGCTTAAACTATTAAAATGAAGTGCGATCAATGAAATAGTGGCTGCTGCTCTGTCAGAAATGGAGTCATAAAGACCAAAATGCAATCGTTCAACTCGGGTGTATTGTTCACAAATTCATAGCTTCATGTTCTGTCACAATGTGTGATGATGTTTACACCTTGAAGCTAGCTGATTGCATCAGTTATGAATTTGGGGACATTATTCCATGCTCATTAATGTGGGCGTGAAATGCTGAAACATTGAGGTCATAAGGTTATAATGTCATGAGGTCATAAGTGATAGGAGCAGAAATAGGCCATTCAGTCCATCAAATTTACTCCACTATTCAATCATGGCTGATCTATCTTGCCCTCTCAACTCCATTCTCCTGCCTTCTCCCCATAACCCCTGACACCCGTACTCATCAAGAATTTGTCAATTTCTGCCATTGATTTGTCAAATATCCATTGACGTGGCCTCCACGGCTGTCTGTGGCAATGGATTCCACAGATTCACCACCCTCTGACTAAATAAATTCCTCCTCATCTCCTTTCTAAAGGTACATCATTTTATTCTGAGGCCATGGACTCTGGCCCTGGACTCTCCCACAAGTGGAAACATCCTCTCCACATCTACTCTATCCAGTCCTTTCACTATTCGGTAAGTTTCAATGAGGTACCCCTTCATCCTTCTAAACTTCAGCTTGTACAGGCTCATCATCTGTTAACCCAATCATTCCTGGGATCATTCTCCTTAACCTCCTCTGAACCCTGTCCACTGCCAACACATCTTCCTCAGATATGGGGACCAAATGCAGTCTGACCAGTGCCTTATAAAGCCTCAGCATTCCATCCCTGTTTTTATATTCCAGTCCTATCAAAATAAATGTTGGCATTGCACTTGTATTGGTTCATTGAATATATTCTGGGGGAATGTATTTGGTATCAACCTAGTGTGGCTCAGTCATTATGGTCCTATCAGGTTTAATCCCCTGCAGTTTCCTAACACAAGACCCTGCTCTACAGGCACTAACCAGGGCGGATACCAAGACAAACGCCAACTGTTGCTGAAAAATCATCAAAAGTGAAAGTCATAATATGGTCTTGGAGTTGGAGAATCTAACCAACTTGTCCATGCCAGCCAGGGTCCCTACCTGAGCTCAATCCATTGAACTGTATCACTCAAAACCTTTCCTATCCATGTACCTGGCCAAATGTCTTTTAAATGTTGTAATTCCACCCACTAATATCACTTCGCTGGCAGTTCACTCCACTATCCAGGTGAAACATCTACTCTTCATCTCCACAAAGTCTTTCCCCTCCTATTCTAAAACTATGCCCATTAGTTTGAGATGTCCCTGCCCTGGGACTGTGAACATAGAGTCATAGAGTGACACAGCATGGAAACAAGCCCTTCGGCCCAACTTGCCCACAGCGGCCAACATGTCCAAGCTACACTAGTCTCACCTGCCTGCGCATGGTCCATATCCCTCCAAACTTATCCTATCCATGTAAAACCATGTATACCCAGTTCATAGTGCCACCAAGGCAGTTCATAGTTCAGGGTTTAGTTAGTGTTTTGTAGCATTCTAGAGCCTGATGGTTGTTGGGAAGAAGTGGATCTTGAACTGGTGATCATGGTTTTCAGATTCGCCATACCTTCTTCCTGATGGCAGGAGTCAAATGAGAACATGGCCAGGGTGATGTGGGTCCTTGATGATGGTGGCTTGTCTTCTTGAGGCAGCACCTTCTGTAGATCCCTTGGATGGTGGGGGTGGGGAGGAAATCTTGTGTATTGTTGGTGATCAGAACCGAAGACTGGTTGGTGAGCAAGATGCCTTCAACTGTGCCTTGAAATATCTGCCTGTTCTACAACCATTCCCTCTCTGTCTGTAGGCCGGCCCGAACCCCCCCTCCCCCCGCACCCCCCGCCATGGTACCGGGAACCCACCCGGAGAGGGAAGCTCAGCGAGCCCGGCCCCTGCTCACCCCTGAAGACCAGGAATAGGAGAGGAGGTGGAGGGCGTCGGCAATGACGCTGGACAAAAGGCCCAGGACGACAAACCGGCGGGTCTTACCTTCTGCGCCCCTCAAGGTCGGCTGCGGGAGGCATCCTCCAGGGAAACAAGGCCTGAAGAGGGCCTTGCAAGGAGAGGGACGATGGTTCACGAGACGACCGGAATGGAGGCGACAGCTGCAACGGGCCTTTGTGGCCAACTGCAGCTAGGACTGTACAATGATGCCAATGTGGCGACTCTTGCATATGGACTCAGTTGGCTGCTCTGGACACCTGTACTAACTGGGGGATGGTATGGTGTCTGCATGGACTTTATGTATGGTGATAGTCTTACTGATCTTTTCACCCAGAGAGTTGTGAATCTGTGGAAGTCTCTGCCTCAGAAGGCAGTGGAGGCCAATTCTCTGGATGCCTTCAAGAGAGAGTTAGATGGAGCTCTTAAAGATAGCGGAGTCAGGGGTATGGGGAAAAGGCAGGAACGGGGTACTGATTGCGGATGATCAGCCATGATCACAGTGAATGGCGGTGCTGGCTTGAAGGGCCGAATGGCCTACTCCGGCATCTATTGTCTATTGTTTATTGTCTATTGTATGCTAAAAAAATATTTCACTGTATGTTGATACCAGTGATAATAAAGATGCCATGTAACCATTGCACTGTGTGGAGTTGCAGAGTGACGTTGTTTTTCATGTTGTACCCCTAAACTAAACTAAATCCAGAAATGTAATCAATCTTGCTGCACTCTGCATTTAATCAACCTTTACCAGCGCAGCAGAATCTTTGGCCTGAGGTTGTGCAAAAGAATTGCGGGATCTGTTTAGTTTAGTTTAACGATACAGCGCGGAAACAGACCCTTAGGCTCACCGAGTCCGCACTGACCCCCGAACCCTGCACATGAACACTACCCAACACACACCAGGGACAATCTTCCACTTATACCAAGCCAATTAACCTACATTCCCTGTATGTCTTTGGTGTGTGGGAGGAAACCCACGCAGGTCACGGGAGAACGTTCAAACTCTGTACAGACAGCACCCGTAGTCAGGATTGAACCGGGGTCTCTGGCGCTGTAAGGCAGTAGCTCCACCACCAGAAATGTTGCTGCTTTACAGTTTCTCTGGGCCCACCTGATCCTCTAGAAGTATACCCCCAACCTGCTCACCATGTTAGAAACATAGAAACATAGAAACATAGAAAATAGGTGCAGGAGTAGGCCATTCGGCCCTTCGAGCCTGCACCGCCATTCGATATGATCATGGCTGATCATCCAACTCAGTATCCTGTACCTGCCTTCTCTCCATACCCCCTGATCCCTTTAGCCACAAGGGCCACATCTAACTCCCTCTTAAAAATAGCCAATGAACTGGACTCAACTACCTTCTGTGGCAGAGAATTCCACAGATTCACCACTCTCTGTGTGAAAAAATGTTTTTCTCATCTCGGTCCTAAAAGACTTCCCCCTTATCCTTAAACTGTGACCCCTTCTCCTGGACTTCCCCAACATCGGGAACAATCTTCCTGCATCTAGCCTGTCCAACCCCTTAAGAATTTTGTAATTTTCTATAAGATCCCCCCTCAATCTTCTAAATTCTAGCGAGTACAAGCCGAGTCTATCCAGTCTTTCTTCATATGAAAGTCCTGATGCTGAAAATGACACCAGGAAATCATCATCACTATTATGTTCACCACATTATTGAAGGTCTTGATATTGGTGGGACTTTCACACGGTGGTGCAGCGGTAGAGTTGCTGCCTTACACAGGTTCAATCCTGACTACGGATGCTTGTCTGTATGGAGTTTGTACGTTCAACCTATAGTTCAACACATGAGCTTTCTCCGGGATCTCCGGTTTCCTGCCACACTCCAAATACATGAAGGTTTGGAGGCTAAATCGGCTTCGTAAATTTGTAAAAATTGTTCCTAGTGTGTATAGGATAGTGTTTGTGTGTGGGGAGCGCTGGTCAATGCAGACTAGATGGGCCGAAAGGCCTGTTTCTCTAAACTAAACTGAACTAAATGAAATGGCTCACCATGCACTTTTAATGCCATTCAAATGAGTTAAAGCATTCTCTAGTTGACAACTGAAGAACGGATAGAGAAAGAATAACCAAACATCTGCTAATCGACTCGTATGGGCATTAGGTTTAGATTTATTATTGTCATGTGCATGTGCACCAAGGAACAGAGAACAGCTTTGTTTTGCATGCTATTCAAACAGATCTGATAATAAAATGCATAAATAGAATCAAATTAATCTCTACTATAGGTACAGCAAAAGGGAGAAATAGCATCCAGAATAGAGTTCTCAGCATTGTAATGCACCCATTGCATAGATAAAGTGTAATGTCCGCAATGGGGTAGAGGAGAATTGAAGAGTACCCAAGCTTATGGAAGGGGAACCATTGAACCACTAAGCCAGTAACACATGGAACAATGGTATTTTGGGGATTTTATCAGAATGAGCCTGATCTATTTGACTTTTTGCCTTGTTTCACTTTATGTATTTAATTCCTTGCCAAATACGCTTTACCTCTCTCTGTGAAGACACTGAGCACTTCCTGGAGTGTGTACATTGACCAGCTAATCAAATATGGAAAGCTGCATCACCAAGTCTAATCCATCCTCAATCACAAACAGTTTACCAAAGAGAAGCCTTCATTTAAATTGGTTTAGAGATACAGTGCGGAAACACACCCTTCGGCTCACCGAGTCCGCGCCGACCAGCGATCCCCACACACTAACACTATCCTGCACACCAGGGACAATTTACAATGAAACCAAGCCAATTGACCAACAAACCTGCACATCTTTGGAGTGGGAGGAAACTGGGGCTCCTGGAGAAAACCCACATGGTCACGGGGAGAATGTACAAACTCCGTACAAGCAGCACCCATAGTCAGGATTGAACCCAGTTCTCTGGCGCTGTAAAGCAGCAACTCTACCACCTTAGATTAAATGGGGTTCCCTTAGATGCCGCCCTCATTAAATCTCATGTTTCCCATCCTCAGTTATGAAACTGTGGCATCAATTTATTTCTTGACATTTCTGGCCTGGTTGACTTCATGTCATACAACTAGGGTTGAACCCGAGATCTTTCAGATCCTTACAACTGATCCTTACAAATGTCTGAAGAAGGGTCCTGACCTGAAACATCGCCTGTCCGTGTGCTCCAGAGATGCTGCCTGAACTGCTGAGTTACTCCAGCGCTTTGTGTCTACCTTGGTTAACCTACTGAACCAAGGGAATGCTCCCTTTGTATCTAAGTCGAAAGATTCATTGTCTCATGTGCTTCCCCGATTGTCCACTGAAGAACTGACTCATTGGGAAGCTGTGGAATATCAACTCCATGTAGCCTGAGTTTATGGTGCTTTTGCCCTGAAAGAATCAATGTGATACATTGCTGTCCTCTCTATTTGTGGCTGTAACTCTGAAATGCCTTCTGGAACATGTCACACAATTTTAACCAAAAATTAATAGCAGTTTAGTGTTGAGTTCGCAAGCAATAAAAATGTCACATTTGCCCATGCTGTAGGAAACATGATGTGGTACAGACACATACTGATGAGCACATAAGTATCATTTCCCCGAAGAATGCTTAAGCAACTGACCATTGCCAATTATATACAAACTTAAGAACACGTCATTCAGACTTGCAATGAAACAATTCAAACTACATTTCAGATTATCTTCAGTCCAAGTTCAAGTGCAGTGGTCACATTCCTGAATCCCACTTCCTCGTCTTTCACTATACATTTAGCTTTTCTTCACTGAACACAATCCACAACACTGAAATGTCAGGAAGTTGCCAAGTGCCCACAACATTGTAGAGAGTTGTTGATGTAGCCCAATCCATCGCACAGACCTGGCATCAATCCCGTGCTACCTCGGGAAAGCAGCCAACAAAATCAAAGATGCGTCCCACATTCCTCTCCCTGCTTCCATCTAGCAGAAGCTACAGAAGCACCACTAGACTCGGGAACAGCTATTTCCCTCTGTTGTCAAACTTCTGAATGGTCCTTCCATAAGCTAAGTCCGATTCATGGGAATCTCATGGGAGCCAGGGAGAGCTATCTGACTGGATAGAGAATTGGCTTCATGGTAGGAAGCAGAGGGTGATGGTGGAAGGTTGCTCCTCATCTCCATCCCGCATCTCCATTTACTATGTACATCCTTTAATTCTGCGGCTGTGCCTCTGGTTGTATATTCTCTGAAACATCCTTTCCATGTCCACTCTCATCCTTCCTGAGGCGCCGTGGCCACGGTGGCCGCCCGAAAGGTTGGTCGGATGGTGGGAACTCCCCCGAAGGCTCCTCGTCGGTGGGACTTGAAACTCTGCCCAAGGGCTTGCTGGACAGCGTAACCGGGAGGGAGCTGGAGACGTCAGATTTAAGGAGCGTGGGCTGGTAGGAAGGTGAACCGGGAAATGCCTCCAGTGCCTTCAAGGTCGGCTGCAGGAGGCGACTCCGGGACACAAAGGTGGCCAGACCGGCCGGCCAGACTTTGGACTTTGAGTAATAGCTCCAAATATGGCGTCGCCCGCATGTATTATATACAAAATGAATTTCACAGTGCAGTTGCATATGTGGACAAATAAAGTTCTATTGAACGAAACCCCAGCGATTACAGGCCCAGAGCCTTCAAACGATCTTCGAACGTTAACCCAATCATCTCTGGGATCATTCTCATAAACCTCCAATGGACCCTCCCCAATGTCAGCTCATCCTCAGATTCCAAGGCTCACAAAATTCCAAAAATGGCCTCACCAGCGCCTGATAAAGTCTCAGCATTACATTCTTGTATTTGTATTCTAGCCCCCTCAAATTAAATGCCAACATTGCATTTGCCTTCCTTACCGCCTGACTCAACCTGCAAAATAACCTTTTGGGAATCCTTCACCAGCACTCCCAAGTCCCTTTGCACCTCTGCTTTAGTGATAGAGTCGTGGAAACAGGCCGATTCGGCCCAACTCTCCCTAGCTTCAGAATAAAAGGATTTACATTCAAAATAGAGATGAAGATAATATTCTTTAGCCAGAAGGTGGTGAATCTGTGAAATTCATTGCCAAAGATGACTGTGGAGGCCAACATGCTCCCTCTACATTAATCCCACCATTTTTTAATCTTCTCCTCATTTAGAAAGTAGTCTTTATTCCTTCTACCAAAGTGGATGACCATACCTCATTGCTGCCCCGAAACATTTCTACCTTGCAAAGGCCAAATCTTAGTCATGGGAAGAAACCCAGTACTAGACCCTAGGATATCCACTGCCTTTATTTGTTCCTTCTGTAAACACCCAGGATTTCTTGCACTCTCGTTAATTGTTCATCCATAGCCGTGCCTTCCATTTAGCATCCCGAGATTTACATGTAGGCAATGTACAATTGTAGCAGAAGGCCAAGGAGGTCATATCTCAGATCTCACCACCAGGATGAAATACTTCTCATCGTCAGGGTCAGGCTTGGCCAAACCCTTAGAGCTTTTGATGATTATTTAGAGGTTGATCATGAGCCACAATTGTTGCTGATACTCCCATGTGCATGAACCCAGAGCAGGGGAATGGAGAACCAGAGGACATAGGTTTAAGGTGAAAGATTCAATAGGAACCTGAGGGGTAACTTTTTTACTCAAAGGGTGGTAGGTATATGGAACGAGCTGTTGAGGAGGTAGTTGAGGCAGGTAATATTGCAATGTCTAAAAAACATTTGGGCAGGTACATGGATAGGACAGGTTTGGAGCAATGTGACCCAAACACAGGCAGGTGGGACTAGTGTAGATGGGGCATGTTAGTCAGTGTGGGCAAGTGAGGCCGAAGGGACTGTTTCCACGCTGTATGACTTTATGACTGTATAAACCATTTAACGTGGAGACAGCTAGACATGAATGGTGATAGTGATACACTGTGGAAACAGGCCCTTCAGCCCAACTTGTCCACACCGGCCAACATGTCCCAGCTACACTAGTCCCCACCTGCCTGCGTTTGATCCATATCCCTCCAAACCTCTTCTATCCATGTACCTGTCTCACTGTTTCTTAAATGTTGGGATAGTCCCTGCCTCAACTATCTCCTCTGGCAGCTCGTTCCATACGCCCACCAACCTTTGTGTGAAAAAGTTACCCCTCAGATTCCTATTAAATCTTTTCCCCTTCACCTTGAACCTACGTCCTCTGGTCATATCAAATGGAGATACCTAACAACCTGCCTGGATAGTCTACAACCCAATGATATAATAGCGGTGGTGATGGACGGAGAAGATCGGTGTCTGAGGTGCTCTGGGAGTTCTGGCGTGGCCTGCAGGGGCACACTAGCACACGGAGTCAGGGCAGTGGGGATGGACATGAGAGGTCGACCCATGGTGGGATCGTGGGTCGACGTGGCTGTGGAGTGGAATTGCTTTGTAAACAGCACAAAATACACAAGCACATAAATGTCAATAATTTGTAAAGCTGGTCACATTCAAGACTTTAGTTCTCAAACCAAAAGGTGAGAGGAGGAAGATTGGCTTTTCAGGGCCACACTCCCACCTCGCCTGGAATAGGCTTGAAACTTTTCCCCACTGGAGACCAAGTCTCTGAATTGGTTTTCTGTCGGGGAATCCTTCACTTAGTTCATGGAGTAAAGAACTGTCCAGTCGGTTTGAAGCTGTTTAAATGCACAATTTATCTTTTGCTGGACCTGTTGGCAAGACAAGGCCAATTGTGGAAAGAACTTACCATCAAGGCATTGGGAACGTTTGAGCTAAGTCGTGATTTAACTTATGCAACAAGATGTCGGTCTATTCTTTGTAAAAATTAAAACAAAAAAGAAAGGATAACATTATCGATTCTTCAATATGTGTGTGTGTGTTTGATTGTACTTGTGGTTTGTGGGTTTGTATATGCTTGTGTGTGTGATGTTGTGTTATATTTGTGTCTGTGTGTCTGCATTTTGTGTGTGTGTGTGTGTGTGTGTGTGCATGTGTGCATGTGTGCGTGTGTGCTAGTATGTGCATTTTATGATGGTGTGGCCCTATTTGCATGCATGTCTGTTTTTTTTATTTTGTACATGTTTGTGTGTGCAATCTTGTTATGTTTATGCATGTGTGTGAAGTTAGTGGGTGTGTGGGCACATGCGTGCGTGTTTGTGTGTGTGTGGGCATGTGTGTTTGAGCTGGAGTGGGTGACTGTATCATTGTAGGTGTGTTATGTTAGTGTGGGGGGGCATGCGTGTGTGTGTACATGAGTACGTGTTTGCTTGTGTGTGTGTTTATGGACATGCATGTGCGTACGTGCGTGTGTGTGAGTGTGCCCGTGTGCATCTGTGCGTGTGTATGTCTGTGCATACGTGCATAACCATATAACATATAACCATATAACCATAACAGCACGGAAACAGGCCATCTCGGCCCTTCTAGTCCATGCCGAACATTTAAATTATTATTATTATTATTATTTTTTTTTAAATTAAAAATAAATACTTCCCCCTAGTCCCATCTACCTGCACTCAGACCATAACCCTCCATTCCTTTCCCGTCCATATACCCATCCACTCTATTTTTAAAGGATAACATCGAACCTGCCTCCACCACTTCCACTGGAAGCTCATTCCACACAGCTACCACTCTCTGAGTAAAGAAGTTCCCCCTAATGTTCCCCCTAAACTTCTGTCCCTTAATTCTCAAGTCATGTCCCCTTGTTTGAATCTTCCCTACTCTCAATGGGAAAAGCTTATACACGTCCACTCTGTCTAACCCGCTCATAATTTTAAAGACCTCTATCAAGTCCCCTCTTAACCTTCTGCGCTCCAAAGAATAAAGACCTAACTTGTTCAACCTTTCTCTGTAACTTAGTTGCTGAAACCCAGGCAACATTCTAGTAAATCTCCTCTGTACTCTCTCTATTTTGTTGACATCCTTCCTATAATTAGGCGACCAAAATTGTACTCCATACTCCAGAATTGGCCTCACCAATGCCTTGTACAATTTTAACATTACATCCCAACTTCTATATTCAATGCTCTGATTTATAAAGGCCAGCACACCAAAAGCTTTCTTTACCACCCTATCTACATGAGATTCCACCTTCAGGGAACTATGCACAGTTATTCCTAGATCCCTCTGTTCAACTGCATTCCTCAATTCGCTACCATTTACCGTGTACGTCCTATTTTGATTTGTCCTGCCGAGATGTAGCACCTCACATTTGTCAGCATTAAACTCCATCTGCCATCTTTCAGCCCACTCTTCCAAATGGCCTAAATCTCTCTGTAGACTTTGAAAATCGACTTCATTATCCACAACACCACCTATCTTAGTATCATCTGCATACTTACTAATCCAATTTTCCACACCTTCATCCAGATCATTGATGTACATGACAAACAACAGTGGACCCAACATAGACCCCTGAGGCACCCCACTAGTCACCGGCCTCCAACCTGACAAACAGCCATCCACCATTACTCTCTGGCATCTCCCATTCAGCCACTGTTGAATCCATCTTGCTACTCCACCATTAATACCCAACAATTGAATCTTCTTAACCAACCTTCCATGAGGAACCTTGTCAAAGGCCTTACTGAAGTCCATATAGACAACATCCACTGCTTTACCCTCATCAATTTCCCTAGTAACCTCTTCGAAAAATTCAAGAAGATTAGTCAAGCATGACCTTCCAGGCACAAATCCATGTTGACTGTTCCTAATCAGACCCTGCTTATCCAGATGCTTATATATATTATCTTTAAGTATCCTTTCCATTAATTTGCCCACCACTGAAGTCAAACTATGTGTGTGTGTGGATGCGTCCGTGTATGTGTGTGCATATGTGCGTGTGTGTTTGATTAGGGTGGGTGACTGTATCATTGAGGATGTTCAGTAAAATCAAAGCATATGTGGGAGATAAGGACAGTTTGAGTAACACATGTAGACCCTCAGGTTACTCCAGACAAGCCGTTCACAATCAGAGCTATGTCACCTCCTCAACCTTTAACCCTTGCCCTTTACCATGTAATAGCAGCAATTCAGCTGAATTGCTAAGTCTTTGCCTGATTTACCGTTCTGAGAGCTGCTGACATCGTTGCTGTTTCTCTTGTGTTGTGGTGTTTCTGGTGTAGCATTACCAAGGTAGAACATCTGTCATGTCCTTTTAATCCTTTTTGCACTGAGCCTTTCCCATTTAATAAAATTGATCAGATCTTGCTTGTAAAATACTCTAAAAATACACAGGATTTTATTTTTCTGGATTTGAGTATGATCTAAGGAATTAATACCTACGTGTAGCTCTATTAGACCAGAAGACATATGAGCAGAATTAGGCCATTCAGCCCATCGAGTCTACTTTGTCATTCAATCACAGCTGATCTATTTCTCAACCTCATTCTCCTGCCTTCTTCCTGTAGCCTCTGACACCCTTCCTAGTCGAGAACCTATCAATCTCTGCCATTAAAAAAATACCCAGTATCTTGGCCTCCACAGCCTTGTGTGGCAATGAATTCCACAGATTTATCACCCACTGGCGAAAGAAATTCCATTTCATCTCCATTTTGAAGGAATATCCTTTTACTCTGAGGCTGTGCCCTCTGGTTCTAGACTCTCCCACTGGTGGAAGCATCCTTTTCACGTCCACTCTATCCAAGGCTTTCATTATCTGGTAGGTTTCAATGAGATCCCTTCCCATCTTTCGAAACTCCAACTCAGAGCCTTCAAATGCACCTCATACATTAACCAATCATCCCCAGGATCATTCTCGTAAACCTCTTCTGGACCCTCAGATATGGGGCCCAAAACTGCTTACAATATTCCAAATGCGGCTTCCTTAGCATCTGATATAGCCTCAGCATTACATTGCTTTTATATTTTAGTCCCTTGAAATGAGTTCTAACATTGCATTTGCCTTTCTTACCACTATTCGTAGTAGATTATTCCAAGATAAATGAAAAAAACATACTCTTGTGCCTGTTAATTGCATAACACATGTAAGTTGGTATATGAAGCAATTCACATTACAAACGACATCTATTGCAACAGTTCTTTCAGATGTATCTCTTCAGAAGGATGACGTGGGAACAGTGCAGATTAATTCTTAGTGTATTAGTGAGAGTTGGTTCAACCTATGACTGAAATATTTATGTGTTGCTTAGTTTAGTTTAGAGATACAGCATAGGCACATGTCCATCTGTCCTTCTGAGTCCACGTTGACCATGGATCACCAGTTCACACTAGTTCTATGTTATCCCACTTTCACATCAATCCCTTCACACTATGGGGCAATTTAACTGACGTCAATCAACCTACAAATCCATATGTCGGAGAAGTGGGAGGAAATGGGAGCACCTGGAGGAAACCAACGTGATCATAGGGAGAATGTGCAAACTCCACACAGACTGCACCCAAGGTCACGTTCAAACACAGGTCTCTGGCGCCGTGAGACAGTAGGCTCGACCAGCTGCAACATTGTGTTTATTGCCTAAGCCCAAACATTTAAATGGCCTTGAAATTGCATGCAATTAGGCAGAATATAATTGCAATATAGGCAAGAGAGGGTGGAAATTTGGGCCCAGATATCTGTCCATTTTCGATTATGGAATCAATGCTTTTGGAGCTGGGGTTGAGGTTTAGGGTGGTGGAATTAAACGTATACAGTGTACTTTGGCAACAGGAATGGCGATGACTGACCTCCACTGAGCAGTGGAGATGGATTGTGCTAGAATGTTGAACTTATGCAAACTCCTTTTTGAACCCCAACAACAACTATCACACAAACCTATATTAAACCTACCATGGGATCATTGCATCTCATTCCCGCCCGAAGGCTCGTCGGTCGGCGGGACCAGGAACCCGCCCAAAGGCTCGTCAGTCGGCATAACCAGGAGGGAGACGGGAGACGTCGGGGCCTAGGCATGGGCCGGTGGGAAGGATGAACCGGGGTATTGCCTCCAGCACATTCAAGGGGGCTGCAGGAGGTGCCCCCGGGACACAAAGGAAATGAGAGGAGAGAGACGTTGGCTCACGGGAACTGCTCAAGTACATCAAGTGTCAGGGGTTATGGGGCGAAGGCAGGAGAATGAGGTTATGAGGGAAAGATAGATCAGCCCATGATTGAATGCAGAGTAGACTTGATGGGCCGCATGGCCTAATTCTGCTCCGATCACTTATGAACTTATGAAGACGCATGTTTTCTTGCCTAGGTTGTTTCGAGACTTCGGTCGGTGGGCGGCGCGACCCTCGTCAGCAGCGGCCTCTGCAGTCCGTCTGTCTTTTTATTATTTTTGTCTCGTTTTTATGTAGATTTTTTTTTTTTGTCGGGGTATGTGTGTGGGGGGGTGGGGGGGGGGGGGACTTTAAAATCTTTCCCCTGCACGGGAGACCCGACCTTTTCTTTGTCGGGTCTCCGTTTGTCCTTGGGGCTGGGCAACGTGGAGCGGCCTCCAGCAGGGGCGACCTGGGGCTCCAGTTGCGGAGCTGCGGACTACTCACCGTCACGGAGCTGGCCGAGTCCGGAGCGGGTGGAGCTGTGGTGGAAACAATCGCTGCTGCTACCTGACCCCCGGAGATTCGGAGTCTACAACCGCGGGTCTGGCGGACGGCAACACCGGAAGCCCGCGGGTCCCTGGGAGGAGACGGCTTTTCGGGGCTTCCGCAGCGGCGACTTCTCCCGCCCGAGTTGCGGGGTTGAAGAGCACCTGGAGCGGGGCTTTACATCGTCGCCCCGCGCGGCTTGGAGTGGCCGCGGTCCTTTGCGAGCGCGCGCCGGGGCTCTAACACCAAGACCCGGTGCGCGACCTTGCATTAACCGGCGTGGCTTTAATGGCCGCGGGATAATCACCATCGCCCGCCGGGGGCTTTGACTTTGACTCTGACATCAGCGGGGGGGGGGGGGGAGAGTGCAGTGGGGGAGATAAGTTTTTTTTGCCTTCCATCACAGCGCTGTGATGGATGTATGTGTAAATTGTGTTGTGTCTCGGGTCTTCTTCGTTTTGTAATGTATGGCTGCAGAAACGATATTTCGTTTGGACCTCAACGGGGTCCAAATGACAAATTTGTCCAAATGACAAATAAATAATAATTGAATTGAATTGAACTTAAGTTACTACAGCCCTGATTGTAAGCAATGCTCTTTCCACTGCAACCAGAATATATTTGTTGATAAATCTAGCAAAACTTAAGTGATTAGTATCTCCAGATATCTGTAAACATTGAGCTTAACATCATCTTAATGAAAAGAAAACTAAACCAGGGGATTTTATCATTAATTGCAATGCTACTTGAGGGGACGTCTTGTGTGGAAATTGATTGCTGTGTTTCCTATATAGTTTCGTTTATTATTGTCATGAGTACCGAGGTACTGTGAAAAGCTTTTTGTTATGTGTTATCCAGTCAGCGAAAAGACTATGTGAATTATAATTAAGCCATGCACAGTGTACAGATGCAGGATAAAGGGAATAACGTTTAATGTAAGATAAAGTCCAATAAAGTCCAATTGAATTTAGTTCAAAGGTCTCCAAAGAGGTAGATGGGAGGTCAGGACCGCTCTCTAGTTAGTGAGCGGACAGTGCAGTTGCTTATGCAATGGCAAACATATTTCAAATAATTCCATTGGTAGCCACCATGCTAAAGTGTAATCTGAATGCACACTGGTCTCTACCTCATGTGGCTACAGTGTGGGAGGAAACCGAAGATGTCAGAGAAATCCCACCCGGTCACGGGAGAACGTACAAACTCCGTACAGACAGCACCCGTAGTCAGGATCGAACCCGGGTCTCTAGCGTGGTAAGGCTGCAACTCTACCGCTGCGTCACTGTCCCACGCATTTTATTTTGATATAAAACAAAAACACAGGAGGTCCTCGGCAATTTGGGCACCAGTGCAGCGGGAAACAGCTGCTTCAGTTCCATAGATAGACGCAAAATGCTGGAGTAACTCAGCGGGACAGGCAGCATCCCTGGAAAGAAGGAATGGGTGATTCCAGAGATGCTGTCTGTCCCGCTGAGTTACTCCAGCATTTTGTGTCTATCTTCAGTTTCAACCAGCATCTGCAGTTCCTTCCACCATGTTCATGGGCCGCGGAACCGGGGGGGCTCGGGGGTCTGGGGGGCTGGGGGGGCTGCAGCCCCTCCACTTTTTTTGGCGAGACATGCTTCGTAACCCAAAATTATCCGACCCGCGGGCGTATTTCTCTCTTCTTCTGAGGACCCCCGACATCCGGAATCTCAGAACAAGCGCACAGTGAGAGCGGCAAAACCAAAGATCACAGAGCAGAGGTCCGCTCCATGATCTTTGGGCAAAACCACGACCAGCCGTGTCGGAGACCGACTCCCCCCAAAACCCTCCTCCCCTCCACTCAACGGCCAATCACGGCGCGGTTCACGGTCGAGATATGGGACAGTGAAGGAAGTGCTGTGATTAGTCGCCGAGCGGAAGGGGAGGAGGGAGGGCCCGTGGGCCCCGAGAGAGAGAGAGAGAGAGTCGGCTCCAAGTGGGAGGGAGAGAGAGAGACAGAGTGGGCCCTGAGAGGGAGGGAAGTGAGAGAGAGAGTCAGCCCGGGGAGGGAAGGAGAGAGAGAGAGAGAGCAAGAGAAAGAGTCGGCCCCGAGAGGGAGGGAGAGTGAGAGAGAGAGTCAGTCCCAAGAGAGAGAGAGAGAGGGTGGGGGTTGGATGGGGGATATATCCCCCCACTTTTTGAGTTGGGGGATGGCCTGTATTATCCTCCAGATTTTTGGAGGTCGAGCAACAACAACAAATAATAATTGTGCCACCCTCCCACCTCCCACTCAGTCGCTCCGCTCCCTCACCGGGTACCCCCGAGGCCGGTGATCAGTGATCGCTCAGCCCCCCATTTTCAGAAACGTTCCGCGGCCCCTGATGTTTCAGTTCCATGACTTCTCGTCAGAAGGTGAAGTGCTACTGACAATGATGGGGGTGGCACCTTGTTATTCCACTGATCTCAGCCCTGAGATTGAGCACGTGACAAGTGGGGGTGGAAGTTCCAACTTGTCACTCTTGTGGAAGAGGAGTTGTGTTGCTGAGATTTCTACCCTCAGGACATGGCATGATTTGGCTGTTAAAACAATCCCACGGTTAGCCATTATGTAATTCAATAGGCGGCTATTATGTAACAAGATTACAGTTTTGGGAGATTATTCCCAGAAGAGTATATGAATTAGGAACGCATGGCAAATCTGTTTTACGATAGTCCCTGAAGATGGGAGCTGGTGATGGATACACAAAGTTATAATGATTGACATGAAAAGTTTTGTGATTGCTTTGAGTAAAATTGGATTAAGCCTAGTTTGGCAGTTGGCTGTGGGCCTAGTTTGGGACAAGGCTAAGAGCCTAGTTTGGAACTAGTTAAAGGACTAGTTGGAAATAGGTTACAGGACTAGTTTGGGACTAGGTTAAAAAGGACTAGTTGGAAATAGGTTACAGGACTAGTTTGGAACTAGGTAAAGGAGTAGTTTGGAAATAGGTTACAGGACTAGTTTGGAAACTAGGTTAAAGGACTAGTTTGGAAGTAGGTTACAGGACTAGTTTGGAACTAGGTTAAAAAGGACTAGTTTGGAAATAGGTTACAGGACTAGTTTGGAACTAGGTTAAAAAGGACTAGTTTGGAAATAGGTTACAGGACTAGTTTGGAACTAGGTTAAAGGACTAGTTTGGAAGTAGGTTACAGGACTAGTTTGAGACTAGGTTACAGGACTAGTTTGGAACTAGGTTAAAGGACTAGCTGGAACTAGGTTACAGGACTTGTTTTGGACTTGGCTAAGGGCCTAGTTTGGGGCTAGGTTAAAGGCCTGGTTTGGGACTATGATACAGGCCTAGTTCCCCAGCTGTGGGTGAGGCTGCAGAGGTGGGTAGGCTTCAGTATGAGTAGCCTTGATTCCTGGTCCTGCAACACTCCGCCCTCTCCCCCCAGTCTGTGCCAAGAGACCGAGCATTGCCACCTGTCCAAGCGTGTCAGGGTTCTTTAACAATGGACAACACAGGACACAGTGGGTAAAGCTGCTGCCTCACAGTGCTGGAGACCATGGTTCAATCCCGACTTAGGGTGCTGCTTGTGAGGAGTTTACACATTCTCCCTGTGACCGCGTGGGTTTCCTCCAGGTGCTCCAGTTTTCCCCCACATCCCAATGACGTGCTTGTAGGTTAATTGGACTCTGTAAATTGCCCCTAGTGTGTAGGGAGTGGATGTAATTGTGGAATAATATATAACTAATGTGAATGGGTGATCGATGGTCAGCGTGGACTTGGTGGGTCAAAGAGCATGTTTCCATGCTGTATACTTGAGTCAATCAAAAAACTTCCAAATGTCCCCAATATTCAGTGACATTAAAAGTCTATTAAGATTGTCCATCGGAAATATTTTAAATAATTAAAGAAATAAAAATTATTTATTTTCTTAAAAAATAAAATATATGTAAACTGCCATCTTTTTCCATGGATTCTATTCAAATGAAGGGGTGTTTGAATCACACACTAGATATATTGGCATCGGAAGCCTTTCGCAGAGCAAGCTCAGTATGACCAGGTTCTGCGGACAGACCACAGATGCAGGGACATCAGTCACTCAGTACATCCTGGATCTACAGCAGCTGCACGTTACACTTGGACCTGGACTTCCTTACTCAATAATGCCTGAATGTAGAACACAGACAGTGTGCATCTAGTTTTAAGATAGACACAAAATGCTGGAGAAACTCAGCGGATCAGGCAGCATCTCAGGAGAAAAGGAATACGCTTCTTCTTCTTCTTGTGTATGGCGTGCACAGCCTAAAATTGTAGACAACTTGTTCTATTTGATCTTATTTGATCGTGCACGCCAGGTTGATTGCATTCGTCGAAACAGGGCGGACCATGTGAAGGTTGCAATCTTCCACCCCAAAGGAATACGCAATGTTTTGGGTCGAAACCCGAAATGTCACCTATTCCTTTTCTCCAGAGATGCTGCCTGACCCACTGAGTTATTCCAACATTTTGTGTCTGTCTTCAGAGTTCCATCTCAGTTTAGGTTGTTTAGTTTAGAGATACAATGTGGAAACAGGCCTGTCGGCCCACAGATTCCACGCCAACTAGCGATCACCCATACACTAGTTCTATCCTACACACTAGGGACAATATTAAGACGCCAGTTATCCTACAAACCTGCACATTTTTGGATGCGGGTGGGAATTGAAGAACCCAAGGTCAACCCACGTAGGTCATGGGAGACGAAGGAGCTCCATACAGACTGCCCCCATAGTCAGCATTGAACCCGGGTCTCTGGCGCTGTAGACAGCAACTCCACCATTGCGCCATTGTGCCGCCCACAAACAATCTCTGTTTTTTTTCACCCATACCTATCAAAATGATCATAAACCAGAAATAATTTCGAGTCATCGAGCCAAGGAGGTACACAGCATCAAACACATCTTTCCATCCACCAAATCCATGCTGACAATCAACCACCAGCATATGATAACATCATCTTTATTCTCTCGTTCCCAACAAGTCCAGCTTCCACCACTTACCTAAACTTAAGGTCAATTTACAATAGCTATTTAACCTACCGACCCTGTACAGCTAAATTAGTTCCCATCGCGATCTGAGTACTTGCCAAATTCACGAGCCCACATACTGTGTGTTGCTCTTAAGTTAAATTAAGACTTGCAGCAAAAATGGCCAGCTTTGATATAACCAGTTATTGCAAGTTGTAGAATGTAATATTTAGTCAGGGAGGCTATACTGTGCCCAGAGAGATGATGAGATGCGGTTCTTCAAGCTTGCTTTGGACCTCGTTAGAACAGTGCAGGAGAAAGCAAGCAGGTCAAAGTGGCAGTGGGATGGAGATTTACCGCAGCAAGAAACAGCTGGCTCAGGGTCACTGCTGCTGAACAGAATGAATACAGATGCTCAGTTGGTGGGTCCAGTGGGTCCAGATGTGCTAATGGAGAGAAGCTCTGCAGCATTTCCTGTCCTGGTTGAGTAACATATGTGGTATAATATCAAAAACGAGGTTGAATAAATTTTACCCAAATGTCTCTCCCAGATGCGATAAATGTTTGTTTCAAAATGCCAATATAACACATTCATTTGTAGGATGTACAAAGTTGAATACATTTTGGAGCGATATATTTGATATATTTACAAAGCTCTTCAAGTCAAGAATAGAACCTAATATGGAATGGATTATATTTGGAATAATATTAGAAGATATCAATTAAACAAAGACCAAAAAGTATTCTTTAATTATGGGTTAATAATTGGAAAGAAATTGATACTTAAATTTGGAAAATACAGCTATACCAACTATTAAAATGTGGATTAGGAATATGACGGACATAGCACACCTTGAAGAAATGAGACTCCGCCTAATAGATAAATATGACCAATTCTTAAGGAGTTGGTCTGCTTCCATCGACTTTTTGGAATCATGTGAGGCAGCAGTACCGTAAAGATACTGATTTCAGGTCAGGTCGTGGATAGATTTACATCTCCAAACAAAGATTTGAAAATTTCTTTTTTAAGGGTCTTTTTCTACTATTTCTACTTTCTATTTTTTCTTTTCTTATATACACACTTCACGTTTTTCTATTTTCTACTATTTATTTTTCCTCTTTCTTTTCTCTATTTTTTTCTTTTTATTTTTTTATTTTTTACCTCCTTTTCAAAAACATAAAACTAGAGGTTGTACATAGAATGCATTACGTTATGACATAGTTGGCACCTAAAATTAGGTGCCACTGTATTGTTTTGTATTGTATTAACTTCTAATAAAATAAACAAAAAACAAAAAAAACAAAAAAAAACATTGTGGTATAAGCCTGTGAAAGATTGTTAAAATAAAGTGACTAGAGAATTCAAATTTGGGAGGAAATATCAAGTAAATGGTGTAATTCTAAAATCAAATTAGGCAGCCAGTTCTCCCAGAGTCACAGACATAGAGTGATACAGTGTGGAAACAAGCCAACTTGCCCACACCGGCCAACATGTCCAGCTACACTCGTCCCACCTGCCCGCGTTTGGCCCATTTCTCTCCAAACCTGTCCAATCCATGTGCCTGTCCAACTATTTCTTAAACGTTGGGATGGTCCCAGCCTCAACTACCTCCTCTGGCAGCTTGTTCCATACACCCGCCACCCTTTGTGTGAATCACTCTCTTTGGAGAGAGCAACAGCATGGGGATGGTGAGTGAGGGTTTGTGGAGGTGGGTGAGGGTTGGTGGAGGGTGGGGTGAGTGGGGGTGGGAGTTGGGGGTAGGGTAAAGTAGGGGTCATTGTGGGGCTATGGGCGCCCATGGGTGTGGCGTTGGGTCATGGTTTGGTGAATAGGGGTGAGGGTAGGGGTCGGTGTAGGGGGTGGTCTGGTGACGGTGATGGTGGTGAGGGGGGTGGGGTTGGTCAGGGTGAGGGAGACGGGGTGGGGACAATCATTTCCCCGTAATGACAGAAGCAAATTTTGATAAATGGGGGAAATAGAATAGACAGGACATTCACTGATTTGAGATTCAAAACTGATTGTTCTTCCAGAGAGAAGTGAAATGAAAGTGAAAATTTAATTGAAGTGTTCAAATGATGATTCAATGTCACAAACATGGAGAAACGTGTGTGATGGTTGACATCACCTTGAGGAGAAAGGTTGTAGGTGGCGTTTCAGGATCCTGAAGTATTGTCTGTTCGTATTGGTGGAAATGTGTCAGACTCGATAACAATTAGCACGGGAGCACCTCAAGGCTGCGTGCTCAGCCCCCTGCTGTACTCACTCTATACTCATGACTGCGTAGCCGGACATAGTGCGAACTCCATCATCAAGTTCGCTGATGACACCACTGTTGTGGGACGTATCACTGATGGGGATGAGTCAGAGTATAGAAGAGAGATCGAGCAACTGTCCATATGGTGCCAGCACAACAACCTGGCCCTCAACACCAGCAAAACCAAGGAACTGATTGTGGACTTTGGAAGGAGTAGGATGGGGACCCACAGTCCTGTTTATATCAACGGGTCGATGGTTGAAAGGGTCAAGAGCTTCAAATTCCTGGGCGTGCACATCTCTGAAGATCTTTCCTGGTCCGAGAACAATGATGCCATTATTAAGAAAGCACATCAGCGCCTCTACTTCCTGAGAAGATTACGGAGAGTCGGTTTGTCAAGGAGGACTCTGTCTAACTTCTACAGGTGCACAGTAGAGAGCATGCTGACCAGTTGCATCGTGGCTTGGTTCGGCAACTTGAGTGCCCTGGAGAGGAAAAGACTACAAAAAGTAGTAAACACTGCCCAGTCCATCATCGGCT
>CM075986.1:25577602-25652827 GCA_038087875.1 Malacoraja senta | reverse complement strand
GCCCCGTATTGGCCAGTGACGGGAAAGATCAGGTGAGGGAGGACATGTTGGTTACTGGAGAGTTTGGGCGGTGAGCACCGACCTTGCACAAACCCTCAGCATTTACTACCTGTGCCTTAAAATATCCAGAGACTCTGCTTCCACCACCCTTTGTGAAAGAGAGTTTCAAAGACTCGCAACCGTCTGAGAGAAAAATGATCGCTTTCTGTCTGACCTAAATAGGTGACCCTTCAGTTTAAATCGCTCATCTCTAGGTTCTTCCACAAGAGCAAGCATCATATCCACATCCCACACGGTCAAGATGTACTCTGTACTCCCTCTTGCCATAAGGGGAGTACAGAGAAGGTTCACCAGACTGATTCCTGGGATGGCAGGACTTTCATATGAAGAAAGACTGGATAGACTCGGCTTGTACTCGCTAGAATTTAGAAGATTGAGGGGGGGATCTTATAGAAACTTACAAGATTCTTAAGGGGTTGGACAGGCTAGATGCAGGAAGATTGTTCCTGATGTTGGGGAAGTCCAGAACAAGGGGTCACAGTTTAAGGATAAGGGCAAAGTCTTTTAGGACCGAGATGAGAAAATCATTTTTCACACAGAGAATGGTGAATCTGTGGAATTCTCTGCCACAGAAGGTAGTTGAGGCCAGTTCATTGGCTATTTTAAGAGGGAGTTAGATGTGGCCCTTGTGGCTAAAGGGATCAGGGGGTATGGAGAGAAGGCAGGTACAGGATACTGAGTTGGATGATCAGCCATGATCATATTGAAAGGCGGTGCAGGCTCGAAGGGCCGAATGGCCTACTCCTGCACCTATTTTCTGTGTTTCTATGTTTCTAAGATACATCACTCACCCCACCTTGTCAAGTTACATCAGGATCCAACGTGTTTCAGGCAAGTTATCTCTATCTCCTCTGAACTCCATCAAACATACGGCTAGTCTGCCCAAAGTTTCCTCAGAAGACACCCTGCCCATTTCAGATCATAGTCCAGTCGCCCTTCTCTGAATTGTTTCCTATGTGTTGACATCCTTCCTTAAATAAGGAGACCACTTCTTTACACATTACAGTTACCTGGTGATAGTTGAGCCAGGAAAGAACGCGGGCGGCATGGTGGCACAGCAGTAGGGTTGCTGCCTTACATCTGCAAATTTACTAACAAAGTTAACTACTGACCGACAGAAGGCCACCGCCAAGCCAACTGTTGGGGTCATCCTGAGAAGTTAATAAGGTATGGTGGGGCACGCTGCTCACAGAAATGCCTGCTGCCAGCATAACTGGAGGTTATTGGTAAGCTGGTAACCCCATCCAGTTCAGTTTAGTTTATTGTCACGTGTACCGAGGTACAGTGAAAAGCTTTTGTTGCATGCTCACCAGTCAGCGGAAAGACAACACGTGATTACAATCATGCCATTTACAGTGTACAGATACATGATAAGGGAATAGTGTCCAGTGCAAGGTAAAGTCAGTAAAGACCGATCAAAGATATTCCGTGTGTCACTAATGACGTAGACTGTAGTTCAGGACTGCTCTCCAGTTGTGCTAGGATAATTCAGTTGCCTGATAACAGCTGGGATGAAACTGTCCCTGGATCTGGAGGTGGACAAAAATGTTGGAGAAACTCAGCGGGTGAGGCAGCATCTATGGAGCGAAGGAAATAGGCGACGTTTCGGGTCGAGACCCTTCTTCAGACTATTGTGAGGGTGGGGGGAGGGGGTGCGGGAAGAAGAAAAGAAGAGGTGGAGACAGTGGGCTGTGGGAGAGCTGGGAAGGGAAGGGGAAAAGGGAAAGCAGGGACTACATAAAATTGGAGAAGTCAATGTTCATACCGCTGGGGTGTAAACTACCCAAGCGAAATATGAGGTGCTGCACCTCCAATTTGTGATGCCCTGGTGTGGAACACCTCATCCTGGGTGCAGATGCGGTGTAGACAGAGGAATTGGGAGTAGGGGATGGAGTCCTTACAGGAAGCAGGGTGGGTAGAAGTGTAGTCCAGATAGCCATGGGAGTCAGTGGGTTTTATAGTAGATGTCGGTCAGTAGTCTATCACCTGAGATGGACATAGTGAGGTCTAGAAAAGGTAGGGAGATGTCGGAAATAGTCCAGGTGTATTTGAGTGCCGGATGGAAGTTAGTGGCGAAATGGATGAAGTCAGTGAGTTGTGTGTGGATGTAGGAGGTAGCACCAATGCAATCGTCGATGTAGCGGAGGTAGAGGTCGGGGATGGGGCCCTGGTATGCCTCGAACAAGGATTGTTTGACGTACCCTACAAAGAGGCAGGCATAGCTTGGGCCCATGTGCGTGCCCATAGCTACGCCTTGTATTTGGAGGAAATGGGAGGAGTCAAACGAAAAGTTGTTAAGGGTAAGGACCAACTCCGCTAGGCAGAGGAGAGTACCAGTAGACGGGGATTGGTTGGTTCTGCGGTTGAGGAAGAAACGGTGGGCTTTAAGACCCTCCTGGTGGGGGATGGAGGTGTAGAGTGACTGGACATCCTTGGTGAAGATGAGGGAATGGGGGCCTAGAAAACGGAATGCCCGGAGACGACGGAGAGTGTCTGAGGTGTCTTGAACATAGGTAGGGAGGGATTTAACCAGGGGGGATAGGATGGAGTCGAGGTGTACGTTTTCACACTTCTGCAACTTTTGTCCGATGGGAGAGGGGAGAAGAGGGAGTCGACTCGTCCTTGATTATGCTGCTGCCCTTGCCGAGGCAGCTTGTGGTATGAATGGAGTCAATGGAAGAGAGGTTGGTTTGTGTGATGGTCCGCGCTGCGTTCACGATTCACTGCAATTCCTTACGGTCTTGGATGGAGCTGTTCCCAAACCAAGCTGTGATGCATCCTGATAAAATACTATCTATGTACCCGGGCATATATTTCTAAAGGACACCACTTTTGCAAGAAAGGCCAATGCGCAGTTTGCCCTCTCAGCTACTTATTGGAAAGTAGAAGTGATGTTGGTTGACAGTAATGCATTACTGACTGGACTTTTGGTGCTATGCCCCCCTGTAAAACATCACAATATGTAACCTACTGAGGTTTATGTCTTTTTTTACCTTGTAACGTGATTGCTAATGCCTAATGTCAATATGATTTACATTTGGGAATGTTTGTAACAGTGTTCTGCAAGACTGATCTGTAGGGCACCTCTACACAAGATTCCAATGTTAATTTATACAGTTTCACAATGAATAAATGGGCCATGATCTCGGGAATGGCCACCTCGCAGCAGTGAATCATTTAAACAAACGTGGCACCTTCCCTTTTTATTAGGTAGTGTAAGAACAAATTGTAATTGTAAAAAGGCCAAATGTCTCAATATTAAACTTTTAGGTTGTTGAGAACATAAAATGCTCATGAAGGTTTTTAATGGGATGGAAAGCTGAAAGCCTCGGGGCTTTCTAAAGGCATTGTGTGTGTTCTGTGTAAAGCATGGTTGAGTAATTAACTTTGCAGTAGAACTGCAATTCAATCAACTGCCTGGTTTCGTAAAGCTTTCTGGAGACTCTCTGTAAAGGACCTGTCAAGACGTTTCCACCAGTGGGAGAGTCTCCAACAAGGAATGACACGGTGGCGCAGCTGGTGGAGCTGCTGCCTCACAGCGCCAGAGACCCGAGTTCGACCCAAACCTCGGGTGCTGTCTGTGTGGAGTTTGCACATTCCCCATGTGACTGCGTGGGTTTCCTCTGGGTGCTTCAGTTGCTGCCCACATTCCAAACATATGGGGATTAAGTCATAAGATCATAAGTGATAGGAGCAGAATTAAGCCAATCGGCCCATCAAGTCTAATCCGCAATTCAATCATGGCCGATCAATCTCTCCCTTCTAACCCAATTCGCCTGCCTTCTCCCCTTAACCCCTGACACCTGTACTGATCATGAATCTATCTATCTGCCTTAAAAATATCCATTGACTTGGCCTCAGCCTTTTGTGGTAAAGAATTCCACAGAGTCACCACCCTCTGAATAAATAAATTCCACCCCATCTTCTTCATAAAGGAACGTCCTTTAATTTTGAAGCTACGACCTCTGGTCCTGGACTCTCCCACTATGGAAACATCCTCTACGAATCCACTCTATCCAAGCCAAGGGTTTGTACCATTCCCTAGGATGATGGTGCTGAATGCTGAGCTGTAGTCTGCGAACAACAGCTTGACGTATGTGTTTTTGTTGTCCAAGCGGTCCAGTGCAGAGTGGAGAGCCAGCAAGATCACATCCTCCATGACTGAAGAAGGGTTTCGGCCCGAAACGTTGCCTATTTCCTTCGCTCCATAGATGCTGCTGCACCCGCTGAGTTTTTCCAGCATTTTTGTGATCCTCCATTGACCTGCTGTGGCGGTAGGCAAATTGTAGTGAGTCCAGGTTCTTGTTGAGGTAGGAGATGATATGCGCCATAACCAACCTCTCGAAGCACTTCATCACCACAGACATTAGTGCCACCGGTTGGAAGTTGTTGAGGTAGTTTTAAGTTTAGTTGTGTGATGCAGCACGGAAACAGGCCCTTCGGCCCACCGACAAACCTGTACATCTTTGGAGTGTGGGAGGAAGCCAGAGATTCTGGAGAAAACCCACGGGGAGAGCGTACAAACTCCGTACAGACACCACCCGTAGTCAGGATCGAACCCGGGTCTCTGGTGCTGTAAGGCTGCAACTCTACCGCTGCACCACTGTGCCCGAGGTTGAAGATGTCCGCAAATACTCCGGCCAGTTGATCTGCACATGTTTTAAGAATGTGTGCGGCATGGTGGTGCAGCGGTAAAACTGCTGTCTTACAGCGCCAAAGACCTGTGTTTGATCCCTACTACGGGTGCTGCCTGTATGGAGTTTGCACGTTCTCCGCGTGACCGCGTAGATTTTCACCGGCTGCTCCGTTTTCATCCCACATTCCAAAGACGTACGGCATTGTAGATTAATTGCCGTCTGTAAATTGTCCCTAGTGTGTAGGATAATGTTAGTGTATGGGGTGATCACTGGTTGGCGTGGACCCGGTGGGCCGAAGGGCCTGTTTCAACGCTGTATCTCTAAAGTGTAAAGTTTGAAGTCCAATGTCTAATCACAACCTTCAGGTTCAGACACTTTTCGAGGGTTCACCACATGAAATATGTTTTGACGTCGGTCTCTGTGACTGTAATACCATCGGGGGTGATGGGGGCTCGGAACACATTAGTGTTCTCCCTATCAAAGCGTGCCTGGAACGCATTGATCGTGTCAGGGAGTGATGCTTCGCCGTTGGCCGAGTTGCCCCGATATTGTCTTGTAGGAAGTGACGTCATTCAGGCCCTGCCACAGTTGCCGAACATCCGCCTCATCCTCCAGCTTGGATTGCCACGTCTAACCACCACGAAGAGTTGACCCTGAGGCAGACACCCCCGCCTCTCCCTTTCCCTGATGCCGGCGTTCAGTCCATGCGATGGATTGAGAAACCTTGAGGCTGGATGGCTGAGTCTGGGGAGCTGGTGGTGAGTCATGTCTGTGAAACAGAGCACACAGCATTCCCTCTGCTCCCTTTGATAAAGCAACCTTGCCTTTAGAGATACAGTGTGGAAACAGGCCCATCGGCCCACTGAGTCCACGTTGACCAGCAATCCTGCACACTCGCACTATCCTACTCATTAGGGACAATTTTCCCATTTTACTGAAGCCAATTAACCTACAAACATATATGTCTTTGGAGTGTGGGAGGAAACCAGAGAGGCTGGAGAAAAACCACAGTTTTCTGTCATACAGCCTTACAGCTCCAGAGATCCGGGTTCAATTCTGACTACGGGCGCTGTCTGTACAGAGTTTGTCCCTGCTCCCCGTGACCTGCATTGGTTTTCTCCGGGTTTCCTCCCACATTCCAAAGACGTACATGTTTGTAGGATCATTGGCTTCGGTAAAAATTGTAAATTGTCCTGAATGTGCAGAATAGTGCTAGTGTACGGGGATCACTGGCCGGCACGGACTCGGTGGGTTGAAGGGCCTGTTTCTGCGCTGTATCTCTAAACTAAAACTCTAAGCTAAGCTCAGCGTGTCAGGAAGCATCTCTGGAGAACATGGGCAGGTGACGTTTTGGATTGGAACCCTTCTTCAGACTGAAGAGATGCTGCCTGAGCCACTGATTTACCCCAGCATTAAGTGTCTTCTCTTGTCAGCTTTGAAATAAGTTAGCTCGCTCTGGACCTCATGAGCCACGGAAAATGGTTAACCAACGATATTTTAAAAATAAAAATTGACAGCAATCCTTCCGCAAATACACAGCACAAACAACAGGCCAACTGGTATTTTTCACATACCAATATCCTTGTGATGGAGCTGGGAAAGTGAACATGATCAAAGTGCTTTGACAGGCCTGCTTACTCTCTGCATTGATTAGGTAGACGCCTGTTGCTTTCGAGTGCAGCTCGCTGCAATGGGTAATGGGTGAGTGAATGTTAATGAAAACAATGCCGGGCAGCTCCCTACAGATAAGGCTTCCTATTAGGCTGACCCATCAGTGAGTGAGATGAACGGAACTAATAGCTTAGCTCTCCTTAACTGTACGTTCGCACCCCCCAAAGAAAGCAAGTTGCAGTCGTTATTATTCGTCTGTCGTTGTCAAGGTTCATTTTCCGGTATTTTGCTCCATTTGGGAACAAATATCTCCAGAGCAATAGCACTTGCATGTGGCACGGTGGCGCAGTGGTAGAGTTGCTGCCTCACAGTGTCACAGACCTGAGTTTGATCCTGACCATGGGGTGCTGTCTGCACGGAGTTTGAACGTTCTCCCTGTGACCGTGTGGGTTTCCCCCGGGTGCTCCGGTTCCCCCCCACACCAAAGACGTACAGGTTTGTAGGTTTTGATAAAAATTGGAAATTTTCCCCAGTGTGTAGGATAGTGTTAGCGTACGGGGTTTGCAGGTTGGTGCGGACTCGGTGGGCTGAACGGCCTGTTTCAGCGCTGTATCTCTAAATTAAACTAAACTAAACTAAACTTCTTGCAAAGCATTTCAGAGGCAGCTTCACAATCATGAATGACTGCATTTATGGTACATGGATAGGACAAGTTTGGAGGGATATGGACCAAGCGCAGGCAGGTGGGACGAGTGTAGCTGGGATGTGTTGGCCGGTGTGGCCAAAGGGCCTGTTTCCACTCTGTATCACTCTATGACTCTCTAACACTCTCTGTCGCTTGCTTGAATCAATTGGCTTTGACTTGGCTAGGTCTACCTTTGTAGGCATTGTGGTGGCACAGTGGCCTTGTTAGTAGACCTGCTGTCTTAAGCCTCCGTAACTCGTGTTCAACCCCCACCTGCAGTGCTGTCTAAGTACATCATGGATCATGGAAACTTTATTGTCATTCAGACCTTTCAGTCTGAACGAAATTTCGTTGCCTTGCAGTCATACATATAATAAATAACAAAACACACAATAAACACAAATTTAACATCCACCACAGTGAGTTCACCAGACACCTCCTCACTGTGATGGAAGGCAAAAATCTTAAGTCTTTGTCTCTTCCCTCCTTGTTCTCCCTCTGCGCAAAGGCGATCCAGGCCTCTGATATTGTGACCCCCGGCGGGTGATGGTAAGTAAGTCCCGCGGCACAAACGTGCTCCGCGAACGGGCCGGTTCAATCTCCGCGGCCCGGGGTAGTCGAAGCTGCCGCCCTCCAGTCCAGCGGACGAAGCTGTTGCCGCGGGAGCTCTGGAAAAACAGGTCACCAACCTGTGACCTGCGAGCTCCCGACGTTGTCGTCTACTGGGCCCGCGGCCGAACCTCCGAAGTCGGGTCGCCGCCGCCATAACACCACCTCAGCCCCGAGTCGGGTCGCTGCCGCCGTAACACCACCTCAGCCCCGAGTCAGGCCGCCACCGCCAGAACACCACCTCAGCCCCGAGTCAGGCCGCCACCGGAACGCCAGAACCCGCCACAGCCCCGAAGTCGGCCAGCCTCGCGCTGGTAAGTCCTGGCTGGCTCTGCCTCCGGAGCCTCGAGGTCGTCGCAGCTGGAGGCCGCCAGCTCCGCCATTAAGGCCTCAGCGCAGACGGAGAAGGAGACGGGGGATATGACAAGAAAAGGCGCATTCCCCCGAAGGAAGAGACTAAAACGCGTTGCTCCCCCCCCCCCACCACACATACACAACCAAATAACTCAAATTAACTAGCTAAAACAGGACAAGAAAACAACAAAATAAAGAAAAAAACAGACGGACTGCAGGCGAGCCGCAGCTGCCGAGGCAGCGCCGCCACTCCACATGATCGTTTTGTGACTGCTTGGGTTTGCTCTGAGTGCCCCCTGCTTCCTCTCTCACCACAAAAAAAAAAAAAAAAAAAAAAAAGTGTTCGACACGGACTTGAAGGGCCGAGATGGCCTGTTTCCGTGCTGTAATGGTTATCTGGTTATATGGTTATAAATACAGTGGGGCTTGGTGGGCTAATTGGCTGCTGTAAATGATCCACAGTGTGTAGGTGAGTGGTGGAAGCTGGTGGGAAGGGGATGGGAATGTACGAAGAAGAAAATGTACTTAATGAAGGCGTGTTTGTGGTTTGGTCACCGGGGGATCAGTGGCCTTGAATTTTTTCATGTAAAAATAGCGTTTTAACAGCTGCCTGCTTTTTTAAATTCAACCTGCTGTTGTTTAGACAATGGGAGACGGCACAGGGAGAGAAAGAGAACATGATTAGTATATGTAGGAAGGAGCTGCAGATGCTGGTTTACACCGAAGATAGACACAAAATGCTGGAGCAATTCAGCGGGTCAGACAGCATCACTGGAGAAAAAGAATAGGTGGCGTTTTTCGGGTCTGAGAATGGGATCTGACCTAAAATGGCACCTATTCCTTTTCTCCAGAGTTGCTGCCTGACCCACTGAGTTACCCCAGCATTTTATGACTATCTTCAAGGGAAAATGATTGTTGGTTTCAACAAGGGTTCGATGCTACAAAGTCCCTCTCTCATAACATGTCCAAAGGTGCAGAAAGTTAGCTTGATTTTTCCCTCCACAGATTCAGTCCAACCTGCTATTTGGTGATTTGTAATGGTGTTCAATGATCCAATGGTGCTTCATTATCATATGTACCAACTTGTTGCATACATTGTAGTAAAAATCTTACAATGTATATAGGCAAAACCATACTTTTGCAAGAGTCTAGAGTACGAGTCTAAGAATATTAGATTACATTGAGAAAGTACACAAGAGTCACCATGCTTCAAGTTCAAAGTTGTTAAAAATATAGACTGATGTTCTTGATGGCTCCTCTTTTATAGACTGTCTGCTGATCTTCTGCCCAGACACTCACGACTCTGAGGTCATTCAATGGTCATTCAAACAGGATGCATCCATTCCGTTGTGTAGGATGGAACTGCAGATGTTGCTTTACACCAAAGAGAGACATAAAATCCTGGAGTAACTCAGCGGGTCAGGCAGCAGCTCTGGAGAAAAGGAATAGGTGACGCTTCTGGTCGAGACCCTTCTTCAGACTGAGAGTCAGGGGAGAGGGAAACTAGAGGTATTGAATCGCTACAAAGAACGAATGAACGAAAGGTATGAAAGGAACAAATCAAAGCCAACACCGATGATCAAGGAAAGGTGGAGCCCAGAGTGGGACATTGTTGGTTGTGGAAAAGGTGATAACGAGAGGATAGGAACAATGCAACTAAGCAGGACAACAGTGAAACTAGTAGGACGACTAGGATTCAGGAGGGATGGGGGGAGATACGAGGTTTACTTGAAAGGAGTGAAATCAATATATGATATGACTAGGTTGTAAGTTGCCCAAGCGGGATATGAGGTGCTGTTCCTCCGATTTGCATTTAGCCTCACTGGCAGTGGAGGAGGCCCAGAACAGAAAGGTCAGTGTGGGAACGGAAAGGGGAGTTACAGTGTTTGGCAACCGGAAGATCACATATTTTTCATTGTTCCCTTTTTCATCCTTAATTATAGGGCCTGGGCTTCGATTAGGTGAAGCAATCTTTCATCACCAGTTGTGTGTGGTTCTCTGGCTTCCCTTCCTCTTTGTATCAGAGGCATTAAGGCCCATTATCCTGTCTGCGGGGGTACAGCCACTAAACAGTGGTGTTTCACAGCTCCAGTGACTCGGGTTCAGTCCTAATCTTGGGATCTGTCTGTGTGGAGTTTGCTAGTTCGCCCCGTGAGATGTGAGTTTCCCCTGGCTACCACATCATCCCACATCCTTAAAGTGTGTGACTTAATAGATTGCAGTAAATTTGTAAGATTAAACGAGAACTTACCAGTTTGAAGTTTGATCTTTATTTTATGAGGAGTTACGATGAGCGATTACGTGAAGAAGGCCGTCAGCCCGCATGCGCGTCAATCTTCAAAGCAGCGGTATAAAATCACAGATAACAGTTGGTGAACTGAACATAGTAAGATTAGAGAGGACTAGAACTACCAGATGACCTTTATGATACGAGGGTTGGGAGCGGAGGGTACGTAATCGCTCATCGTAACTCCTCATAAAATAAAGATCAAACTTCAAACTGGTAAGTTCTCGTTTAATCTTACTATTTTACTTTGGAGTCACGTGAGTGACTGCGTGAAGATTTCAAAGCTCTGTGATTTCATGCCGTGGAAAACAAGTCCACACAAGCATGACTGCATCAGTTGACCACAGATAAGGGAAACATTCATAATGCATACAGACATGACATAGATTTAAAACATGCTGATGTTGAAAAATGAATAAATAATAAAAATAGTAACCCCTCTCATCCGGGGGGAAACTACAAAATAGAACCTAAAATAGAGTTGGCAAATACCCCTGGTCTGGCAATGGGTTATTATAAAATGTTTGGAAACTCGTTCGTTAGACCATCCTGCAGTCGCTAGGATGTGGTCCAGAGGACCGTACATAACCCTTGCTGCTGATGTTGTAGCAGCCCTGGTGGAGTGAGATTAGAAAATGAGTATCTACTCCTGCATAAGCCAAAACCCCGTTTTAACCACCTGGAGATGGTCTGAACTGTACCTTCTTATGAGGATTTTTGTAACTAACAAACATAGCTAGTATCAGAGCCTCTAAGGCTCTAGGTGACCTTGACGTAATGTTGTAAATGTGTGACCACACATAACCGAAGGTCGATGGGGTATGCCATGAGAACTAGTTTGAGACCTGACACCCCTGGGCTGCCCTGCTTAACTAAATCATAAACATGAAATATTATATTATTAGCAGGTGTAACCATCCTATCCAGTCGCAATTTATGTAATGACTGGACCCGTTGCGCTGAGAACAGCACCATGGGGATAACTACCTTATGAGAGCTGAGCCAAAGATAAGGATATAGCTGGAGCCCCCTGGTGAAGTAGTGTTAACACAATGTCAACATCCCATACTTCCGTGTACTTGGGTCTGGGAGAACTTGTGTTAAAGATATCCTTAATAAACTGGATATCAGAGGGTGAGACCCGACAGAGCGGGTCCCGCTCGCTGCAGCAAATATGATGAGGAAGCACGTTGGGCACAGTTAATGGGACTATAACTTAATTTATTGTCAATGACCAATTTGAAAATGAACTCTTAAGACGTCAGCATCCAAGCCGAATTATATGTAACATAGCATTTAAACAAAACGCTTCCCATCTCCTGAAGAGGAAATGTACTGCTTTTTTGGTGCTATCCCTGCACTCTGCAGTGAGCACATACATGGATTGGTCTGACAACCCGAGCCGCAGTAGCAGTCTTCTCAGAGTCTGCAAGGCAATGCATTGATTAATCATGCAGAGGCTGGTTCCCCGAGTCTCAGGCTGAACCAGCAAAGATTTATGTTTAGAATACTCATATAAGGCTCTATTATTATTCCCAACATTAGCGTGAACCGTGGCTGCATAGGCCAGTCAGACAGTACGAAAAACCTGAAGCGGGATCTTGCTGAATTTATTTCAAGACCCGACTGATGAGGCAAAATGGAGAAAAGACGAAAAAGAACATTCCTCCCCCATGTAGCGAGAATGTATCTCTCGCCACTGTGATGCCACATGTTTTTGCAAATGGTGAATGAGCCTGGATGCAAACATATCGATATTCGGTGTTCCATCGAGCCATAATGTCATAAAATACTTTGTGATCCAACATCCATTCTGTGTTGTCATTGATTCTACGTGATGATACACCAGCGCCAAATGAGGTTGGGTAAATTATGACAGGATACTTTGACTTGATTGCACCCATGTGACTAATATATGCCACAGTGTATCAACTTGGAACTGAGCATGCAGATTATGCATATTCGCACAATAGCGCTTTAACCCATAGTATGCACCTACTGTCTATAGGTAGTTGATACCAATAACTGAAGAATTGGTAATTCATGGAAATTCCAACTGCCTCCGTAATTAGAGATGGCATTCGTAATTTTCCATCTTTGAGCACTAGCATCAGTTTGTAATAGAACTGAAGATTTACTGACCAAAACTACTGGAGCAATGCTGAATACTGTTAGTCCACCATTATGACTTTGGTAGCTTCAGCTGGTAATAGCATAGGTCTGTTAACAATGACCTATGTGGCACTTGAGAGGTTACTACTTTGCATGTTGTAAGTTCTGATAATGCAAAGGCCCAATTGCACAGTTGAAACACAGCTGCTATATTGCCAATTACACTTGATGAATAGAAGGCTGCTTAATAACAAGGATGTTGCAGGCTTCTATTGATTCCAATCTCTTGCCCCAGGGCGGAGTCACAGATAAATTAATAGTTAAAGGTAAATCCGAATAATCAATAACTCTAGTTGGTATCAACTTAAATTTAACTGGATGGATGAGGAACCTCAATTTCTCAAATATAGTTGCGGCTGAAACAGTTGATTTTAGCAAACACAGCGTTTAGAATATCATCCAGTCAAGCCATAACAAGTGTTTTTGAGCTCTAAGCCGTCCAAGCACCGGTTTAGTAATTTGGTAGATGACCTGGGAGCTGAAGTTAGCCCATTTTGCAATGCATTAACTGTTATCATTGCCCCATCCAGCTAAATTTCAAATGTCTCCGGTGAGCCCTGTGAATGGGACCTGAATAGTATGCATCTTTGAAATCGATGCATTCCATAAAGATCCTAAGAAAATCAGTTGTTAGACAGTAACAAAGTTCCATATACTGAAAAGTCTATGTTGCACATGCGAGTTAAATCAATTATGAACCGACATCCTCCATCTTTCACAATGAACAGGCCACGCCTGCCATAATTCCGTGCCTGCCTCCAACGACAACTCTGGCCAGATTCCCAAGCCTGTCTCGAAAGGTAATCCTGGCCATAATACTGAGCCTGCCTCGAAAGACAACTCTGGCCATAATACTTGGCCTGCCTTGAAAGACTACTCCGGCCATAATTCTGAGCCTGCCTCGAAAGACAACTCTGGCCATATTTCCGAGCTTGTCTCGGAAGGCAATCCTGGCCGTAATACTGAGCCTGCCTCGAAAGACAACTCTGGCCCTAATTCAAAGCCATGCTTGGTACCCTTGTATACTGCAATAATAAACCAATCACATGTTATCATTTTAGTTTATAAACTGATCTGAATCTCTTGTTATCATTGTCATTTGTACAAAAACAAGTGTAAATATTACCAACGTAAATGTTCCACATACCCCATGTTTCTGAAGAACCAGACCCACCTACCTCCATGGTTACCGGTGGTCTTATGGCAAGCCCAAAGGCCCCTGATGTGGGTTCTATTCCCATCCTTGATTGGAGAGTAGGAATGGTAGTGTATGTGGATTCCATATTTCCTGAGACCGGCTTGGACCTTCGCCTGAAAGACATCTGCCCAGCTTTCAAACTGCCACCAGCTTCAGTGAACTGCTTACTGCCGATGAGGCGTGGGGTGTGTCGTCGCCGATACGATGAAGCTTTGTTCGTTGTCGGTACCTTGATCAGTCCGACAGCTTTTGCTTCCTCATCCAGGTATACCTGTTGGATAAGTCTTACCTGAAGAGAAGATTCGGCGGCTGGTTTAATTTCCTGGATTTCATGCCCCCTCCAATGACACCCCTGATAGCGCTGTTCACTGCCGGCACTTGTAGCGTGAGGGGAACTCTGGCCCCTCCCGGGTTTTCTGCCAACGGCTGGAACCAATTCTTCCGGCAGTAACCCCTTCGCTTGCGAGTATTTCCTCGCACTCCCCTCCACAGAGAGGGAGATTCGTAGGCAGCCCTGAAAACAGGTGCTGCCGCAGGCTCCTGAGGACACCTGCGCTGACATGGCCCCTCCTATGGACCTATATCAGGACTTTTGCTCTGAGTCAGACTGAAACTGACTCCAAATGCTCCCCTCCTCAGAGAGGGAGACATTGTGCAACCCTGAAACAGGTGCCGCTGCCGTGGGCCCCCGAGGAGACCCACGCTGATAACTCTCTCCTTTGGAGTATATCATTGTGGAGCAACCTCTCCATCAGGTGCTCCATGTGGGTTTAGACGTCCGCAGATGCACCCATTGAAGGAGGGGAACCCTCCTGGCCTGATTCGCCCGAATCCCAAGGCCTGACCGACTTACTCCTGGTTTTACCCCCTTTGTGGGGCACCATAGAGGTCTGGGAGCCGCTGACCACACTGTCAGCGACTCGGGTGGTGAGGCCGACTTACTCCTGGTTTTACCCCCTTTGTGGGGCACCATAGCGGTCTGGGAGCCGCTGACCACACTGTCAGCGACTTAGGTAGCGAACCCGACGGCCGCTGGCTACCCGCGCTTCCGCGGTCCGGACCGGGATTCCCCACGGTCCATAACCGGTTTCACCGCGGCACGTCCGACTTCGCCCCAAATCCAGCAGGCAAACACTGTAACAGAGCTTCCTGCAAGACAAAAAACAGAACCTAGAAATAAGTTTTAAAACTTACCTGCAGGTTTAAACTTACCGCTGGAAGGAGCAGCGGGCCTGCCAGTCAGTCGTTGCGCAATGCGGTAGACGTAATGACGCGCATGCGGGCTGACGGCCTTCTTCACGTAGTCACTCACGTGACTCCGAAGTAAAATTGCCCCTCATGTAAAATCTTGGGATGAGTTGATGGGAATGTGGAGGGAAATTTCATTGGGATAGACACAAAAAGCTGGAGTAACTCAGCAGGTCGGATAGCATCTCTGGAGAAAAGCAATAGGTGATGTTTTGGGTCGAGACTCTTCTTCAGACTTCCTACCAACACACTACATGTTTCAGTGGGATATTGGCAATGGATGCTGGATGTTTCTTGTCAATTTGGTGGGCTGCAGGTTCTGCTTTGATGCTGCATCTTCCCAACTCTGTGTCTGTATGAGGAGAAGGAATTTGCGTATCTGGGTTAGATTATGAAACAAATTACAGATCTTCGGGATGAGGGAGGTGAACTAGCAATTGAAAAATAGAATGATAATGGAAAATAGGAATGCACAAGGAACCCAAATGCAAAGTCATCAGTTGATGAACCCAAGTTACAATGGCAGGGCACCGAAGAACGGTCTCGACCCGAAACGTTGCCTATTTCCTTCGCCACATAGATGCTGCCTCATCCGCCGATTTTCTCCAGCATTTTAGTCTCTCAAAGTTACAACGGGTCCATATCATTATTTTCTATTTATGCTTCTGTGCTTGTGTGTGCGCGCGAGTGTGTGCATGCATGTGTGAGTGCGAATGTGTGTGTGTGCGTCTGTGTGTGGATGTGTGTGTACATGTGGACAGAGACTGGTAGGAATGGATGTGTTTGTATCTATGTGTACAACTCCATGTCGGTCTTTGCCTCTGTATCGAGCCTGTTTGTGCACTATACTTGTGTCCGTGTGTGCCTCTCTTTATTTGTGCCTGTATTTGTGGTTCTGTGAGTGTGCCTGTGTCTCTACACGCATGTGTGTGTGTGTGTGTGTGTGTGTGTGTGTGTGTGTGTGTGTGTGTGTGTGTGGAATCATAATTCTTCCAGGGTTGAGTGACCATTTGCTATTTTCAGTTCAGCTGCAACCCTGCAGAAAGGCCATTGGACATTATCACTGTACTAGAAGGTGTCAGGCTCAGTGGGTTGTGTTTCTCATGTCCCTGCCTTTTGGAAGACAGTGGGACACAGGAGCAGATGATGGAAATCATCGTGTGTGCAGGATGCCCTTTGTAGCTATATGGCAAACAGCTCAACCTTTGCGATCAAAGAAGTCAACAATATGAATTCCGTGTAGAGAAGTCAACTTTACCTGGACCCTTGTCTGATATATAGAGGAAGGGGAACCAGAGAGCTGCAACTGGTGGTGAAAGGTTCCTTTCCTCAGTGGGATCCTGGTCCTAAAATTAAGCATGTGAAAGGGAACAATGGAACAGATGACCTTTGAGTGGCCTCAGTGTCATGAGGGCCCTGGGTAGAAGATAAGGAGGCACTCGAGAGAAGAGGAGCCATCGAGAACATCGGTAGTGATAACTCAAGAACAACCATCGCAGGAAGGAGGACGAGTTCAGAACTTAGATAAGACAACAACCCATGTAGAAAGGAACTGCAGATGCTGGTATATACTGAAGATAGACACAAAGTACTGCAGTAACTCAGTGGTTCAGGCATCATCTCTGGAGAAAAAAGATGGGCGACATTTTGCGTCAGGACCCTTCTTCAGACTACAACCTACCGGAGTAAACCTGGCCAGTTTCATTTTGTACACGTCATATTTAAGTCCAAGGCATGAGCCTTGTGATATAGTATAAGTGATAAGTTAGAGGAGCAAATCAAATGTCAAGTCATTAGAAGTACCACAAGCATGTTTAAGTAATAAAGATCAGTAATACTAAACCTTGGTGTAGAGTCTTTTGTTTGACACGTCAGTTGACATCCTATAGAGCTTAGGTGGTGCGGTGGCACAGCGGTAGAGTTGCTGCCTTACAGCGCCAGAGACCCGGGTTCAATCCTAACCACGGGTGCTGTCCGTATGGAGTTTGACCTGCATGGACTTTCCCCTGGTGCTCTGGTTTCCTCCCACACTCCAAAGACGTACAGGTTTGTAGGTTAATTGACTTCGGTAAACATTGTTAATTGTCCCGAGTGTAGTGTAAGATAGTGTTAGTGTGCGGGGATCGCTGGTCGGCACGGACTCAGTGGGCCAAAGGGCCTGTTTCCGTGCTGTATCTCTAAACTAAACAGGGTCAACTCCGTTCAATGCAGCCTCTTCCCATTTTCCAGATCTCTTCACTTGTTCAGCATCTTCAGAAGGGAGAGACTCCCTCCATTCTCACATCATCCAGAAACGACAAGAACCTGAGCTCCATGTTTTTTCCCGTCTTATTTTCTGCTTTTCCTTCAGAAGAAATCAATTTATACTAGGCAGCAGTAATCGTTTAATGTTCATATGTCATAGGAGCAGAATTAGGCCATTCACCCCATTGAGTCTACTTCACTATTCAATCATGGCTGATCTATCTTTCCCTCTCAACCCCATTCTCCTGCCTTCTCCCCATAACCCCTGACACCCGTACTAATCAAGAATCTGTCAATCTCCGCCTTACAAATATCCAATGATGGCCTCCACAGCCATCTGTGGCAATGAATTCCACAGATTGATCACCTTCTGACTAAAGACATTCCACCCGTTCCCCTTTCTAAAGGTATGTCCTTTTATTCTGACTGGTTGTAGACTCTCCCACTAGTGGAAACATCCTCTCCACATCCACTCTATCCAGGCATTTCATTTTTCAGTCAGTTTCAATGAGGTTCCCCCTCATCCTTCTAAACTCCAGCGAGTACAGGCCCAGTGCCGTCAAAAGCTGATCATATGTTAACCCAATCCCCGGATCCTTCTTGTAAACCTCCTCTGGACCTTCTCCAATGTCAACACATCCCTCCTCAGATATGGGGCCCAAGGCAGCTCATAATGCTCCAAATGTGGCCTGAGCAGCGATGTATAAAGCTTCAGCATCACATCCATTAAGTGCGTGAATCTATTTTTAAAGAGAGCGTTTTTATGTACAGAGCGTTTCCATTTCAAATGCATGTTTTACAATATTTTGTACTTGTGTGAGTACGAGTTTAATAAATGTATATTTATTTATTAAACTCCTAATCGCCTGACACCGGAATATCCCACAGTGAGCCAGGGAGAAATCACAATCCAATGGGGAAATGAGCCAGGTACATTGTGGCAACGTACAATTGGAAAAACATTTAGCTTGCTCCCTGGTGCATGGAGCTCAGAGAAAGACTGATTGCCCATTACACACAAGGGACTGTTCACTCGATATCATATATCTGAAAAATAATGTGAGCATTTGTTCTGAGAGTACACTGCTGTGTACGAGAGATCAGAAGTGAGGGAAAGGAGAGGCTGGTTTAAAAAGTCACCGACAGTTGCCTGAATTGTTGCGATTTCCACGTTACTGAGACCTTACTCCTCGCCAGTGTGACGCCATTTTGTCTCGGCAGAGCACGGAACTGAGAGAGTTGTCACACAAGACCTATTGCTCTTCAAAAGCTGTAATCATACAGTGATGCTGGACTCCACAGAGGCAAGGTGGAGATATTGTGCGGACCTACACCTGTTATCTTATGATATGGTGAAACCATATCGCTTCTATCCAGCCTCCTTTGCTCCAAGGATAGCTGTTAGTGTAAGAAAAAGCACAGTGCTTAATATCTCTGAACTAGTTGTGAAGGATCATCATCTGCGGTCACTCGAAACAAGTATGTTTGTCCTCTTGACTTTGTTTAACGTGGGGAGACTGGTGCACAGACAGCCACCACACGGTCCTAGACAGATCTGGGTCAGGATCCAGTGGCATGGAGTCCAAGACCATCTTCTGCTTCAGCCTTCATTGGCCTTCCAAGCCGTTGTGATGCTACACTAAAGTCAGCCATCATCCTCCCCTGTTCCACCGTTGAGGTCTTGGTTGGATTGCTCTTTGTCAGAGACCTCCCCCTCGACCTTACCGCCATGGGTGGCCCTACCAGGAGCATAGCTCCAGATGGCATCGCTCTCAGGATCTCAGGTCCATACAAGCTTCTCCACCACAACAAGGTGACAATCCACGGAGATGATAAGGCCATTGGAAATGGTAGCAAGGGTAGGAAGCTTCCAGCCCTTCCATCATCCAATAGTATACTCAATCATCTCTAATTTACCACCATGCCACCATATCCATTTGTACCACTGTAGAAGGCCACAAAGATTAGGAGTCCTTGGAAAGACACAAAATGTTGGAGTAACTCAACAGGTCAGGCAGCATCCTTGGAGAACATGAATAGGTGACATTCCGGGTCAGGACATTTCTTCAGACTGCAGTGATGCTGCCTGATTTGCTGAGTTTCTCCAGCATTTTGTCCTTCCTAGGCAAACAAATATCTGCAGCTCCTTATTTCTACATTTTGACCAACCTCATCCACTGTATCCGCTGTTCCAGGTGTGGTCTCCTGTATATTGGCGAGACCAAGCGCAGGCTCAGCGATCGTTTCACTGAACACCTCCGCTAAGTCCGCCTAAACTTACCTGATCTCCCGGTTGCTCAACACTTTAACTCTCCCTCCCATTCCCAACCTGACCTTTCTGTCCTGGGCCTCCTCCATTATCAGAGTGAGGCCCAGCGCAAGTTGGAGGAACAGCACCTCATATTTCACTTGGATAGCTTACACCCCAGCGGTATGAACATTGACTTCTCCAACTTCAAGTTGCCCTTGCTTTCCCTCTCTCTCCACCCACCCCCCCCCCATCCCAGTTATCCTGCCAGTCTTACTGTCTCTGACTACATTTTATCTCTGTACCACCCACTCCCATTACATCAGTCTGATGAAGGGTCTCGACCTGAAACGTCACCCATTCCTTCTCTCCAGAGATGGTGCCTGTCCCGCTGAGTTACTCCAGCATCTACATTTTGACTGCTCCACTGCAAAATCTCCTCAAGGTATGCCAACTTTGAGGAAGTTTTCCTCCTCTCTCCAATGAAAGTTCAGTGAGACCCTCTCTCACGGCTCCCTCTTCTACGATAGCATTCTGACAAAAGATCCTGACCTGAAACATTACCTTTCCATGTTCTCCAGCGATGCTGCCTGATGCACTGAGTTACTCCAGAATGTTGTCTTTCTTTGGTAAAGCAGCATCTACATTTAACTTTTTCTGGTAGACACAAAATGCTGGAGTAACTCATTGGGACAGGCAGCATCTCTGGAGAGAAAAAATGAAGGTGCTGCCTGTCCCGCTGTCCTACTCCAGCATTTTGTGTCTTTCTTCGATTTAAACCAGTAGTTCTTTCCTACACGCTATAAGTTTTTCTGTTTGGCTTGTCTGACTCAACCTAATACTTCAATGTTTACGGGAAGCGTTCTCCAGTAAATGAGTCTTCCATTGCCTGTCAGTATACATTGGCACTATAGATAGTTTGACACCTAATTGAAGGAGTGAAACAAGGGTTGAACTAACCTTAGCAGCCACAGTCTTGCCAATCAGTGATCTGCCCATGGCCGAGATTGTTTCCCAAACAAAAGCTCATTGCTCAAGTTGAAGTCTCTGAAGACAAAGCTTGAATACAGTGTCAGGACAAGGAAGAAGGGTCCCAACCCAAAACATCACCTATCCACGTTCTCCAAGGATGTTGCCTGACCCACTGAGACACACACACATATATATATGTATGTATAGGTGTATATATCATACATGCAGATGAGAACAAACAAACAAACAATATTAGTGCAAAAGGACCAATGTCCCCAGATCTATGTAGTTCAAAGCCTATTTGCAGATTGTAATGTTCTATAGCCTGATGGCTGTAGGCTGTACATGGAGTTATGTATCCCTTTGTCTTTCTTTCTAGGTCCTGGGGAATTGGTGTTCGTTGCTAGGGTGGGCCTGGTTCTGCTGGCAGGGTCTTTTTCCTTTCTCTTCTTCTGATAAATTTCTTCCTTGCGACCACACAATGAAAGACAAATTCACTGCTAAGCCACAAAAGGAAATTTAAGCAGAAACAAAATCTGAAAAAAAGTACCTGAATTTTTAACACAAATTCAAAACCTTAATCTCAACGTAAATCTCCACCAACATGATTTATGAGCTATGGTTTCAAATTTTACAACCTGGAGTCGCTCTTTAAATTTAGATATCCTGTTAGCATTGGCCCTAGAAGTGGGTGGAATGAATGCAGAGAACATTCTTGGCTTGGATCCTGATAAATGTATTTACACTGGATCATAACAGTTTAATGGGGTACTCATTCTGATCTTTGGGAAAACTTACTGTCCCCGTAACTTACCTAAGCATATGTTACATACATAGATACATAGAAAATAGGTGCAGGAGTAGGCCATTCGGCCCTTCGAGCCTGCACCGCCATTCAATATGATCATGGCTGATCATCCAACTCAGTATCCCGTACCTGCCTTCTCTCCATACCCCCTGATCCCTTTAGCCACAAGGGCCACATCTAACTCCCTCTTAAATATAGCCAATGAACTGGCGTCAACTACCCTCTGTGGCAGAGAGTTCCAGAGATTCACCACTTTCTGTGTGAAAAAGTTTTTCCTCATCTCGGTCTTAAAGGATTTCCCCCTTATCCTTAAGCTGTGACCCCTTGTCCTGGACTTCCCCAACATCGGGAACAATCTTCCTGCATCTAGCCTGTCCAACCCCATAAGAATTTTGTACGTTTCTATAAGATCCCCTCTCAATCTCCTAAATTCTAGCGAGAATGTTGCCCTAAGAAGTGTGGAAACAGGCCCTTCGGCCCACCGAGTCCGCACCGACCAACATTCCCTGCACTTTAACGCTATCTATGCACACCAGGGACAATTTACACTTATACATTCCTTCATTCATCATCATTGAGAACATTAGCAACCCGGTGGTGCTGGTTGCGACGGGAACGATGACGGACTCACCACACATCTCTGTCCTCCAGTTCCTGCGGACTTCCGTTGCTGGAAGTATAGGATTTGGGTGTGTGTGCTTTATCATCATTCCTTACAATGCCATGTACGACAGTGATCGCAACTCCTACTGAATTGTGGATGGCCGTTGGCTCGCTAGAAGCTCACGCGCCCTTTGACAGGTCTTGTTTTTGGTCCTGCTGGGGGTCCACAACCCCCTCCACACCTGGCAAAACAGGTGGGGGAGACAGTTTAGTCGCCGACTATCCGACCATGGAGCAGGTAGCATGGGATTACATGCTACCCGTGGCGGGGTGAACTCCCAACGACCTTACCTGCTTATTCCAAGCCAATGAACCTACAAACTTGTACGTCTTTGGCGTGTGGGATGTAACTGAAGATTTCGGTGAAAACCCACGTGGTCACGGGGAGAACGTGCAAACTCCACACAGACAACAACCATAGTTGGGATCAAACCCGCGTCTCTGGTGCTGCACCACAATGCCTCCCTTATTTACAGGGTTCATGCTTCTGAACACGGTGACAGTCGTTTGTTGGGTGCTAACCAGTCAGTGGAAAGATTATACATTATTACGATTGAGCCGTCTACAGTGTACACATAGAGGATAAAGTGAATAACATAGAGGATAAAGTGAATAAAAGTCCGATTAAAGATAGTCCGAGGGTCTTGATACATTCGAGCCGTCCACACTGCACTGATACACGATAACGTTATTAACCTTCGGTGCAAGATAAAGTCTAATAAAGTCTGATTACAGATAGTCCAAGGGTGTCCAATGAGTTAGATAGTAGCTCAGGACTGGTCTCTAGTTGTTGGTAGGTTGGTTTAGTTGCATGATAACAACGGGGAAGAAACTGTCTCTGAATCTGGAGGTCTGCATTTTCACCCATCTGTACCTCTTGCCCGATGGGAGAGGGGAGAAGAGGGAGTGGCCAGGGTATGACTTGTCCTTGATTATGCTGGTGGCCTTGTCGAGGCAGCGTGAGGTGTAGATGGAGCCAATGGAAGGGAGGTTGGTTTGTGTGATGGTCTGGGCTGCGTCCACAATTTTACTGCAATTTCTTTCGGTCTTGGATGGAGCTGTTACCTAACCAAGCTGTGATAGATTTTTATAAAATGCTTTCCCTGGCGCATCTGCTGAAGTTGGTGAGAGTAGTTGGGTCCATGCCGAACTTCTAAGCCTTCTAAGGAAGTAATGGCGTTGGTGTGGTTTCTTGGCCAAAATTGATCTGCTCGTAATGCCTAACTTCGTCTTCTTAGGCCCCTTCGGTCATGGATGACCATGGATGTCTCCAGGATGCTATTGCCTATATGGAGGACGCCTGTGCGTGACTTTGTTTAACGTGGGGAGACTGGTGCACAAATAGCCACCCCACTGTCCTTGACAGAACTGGGTCAGGATCCAGTGGCACAGAGTCCAAGACGACCAGAGACCCTTTTCTGCTGCAGCCTTCATCCGCCTTCCCAGCCATTGTGACGCTCCTCTAAGGTCAGCCATCGTCCTCCGCCTGTTCCACCATTGAGGTCTTGGTTGGATTGCTCTTTGTCAGAGACCTCCTTCTCGACCTTACCGCCTTGGGTAGCTGTACCAGGAGCATAGCTCCAGACCTCACCGCTCTCAGGATCTCAGGTCCACACAAGCTTCTCTACCACGACATGGTGACAATCCACAGAGAATCCATTTATGCCTAACATGCTGACAATAAATGGTATGTTCTTATTGATCCTAAAGAAAGCCATGTTATCTACCTGACTGAGTGTGAAATTGTGAAGAGGGTGTGCAAGGGCCCTTGTCACAGTTCATCCTGAACAGCTCTGTAGCTAAGGATTCTGAATTACGGCTGTTCCCAGGAACACACTCCAGATGAAAACATAATCTGTGAAGGTTCGCAGTACTTTGATTCTTTTTATCTGGAGCGTGAAGAATCCCAGTGAAGGAGGAAGGGGTACAGAAGTCCTCGAGTAACTTTTTCTCCATTTTGATTCATTGTGGACCAGAGATTCCCTCCGGTCAGTGAGAAAATGATATCCTTTTCACAGAGGAATACAGATGATTGCAGAAGTGCTTTCTCTGTCCTCTCAGAAAGTTTAGCTATGCCAGAGTTGGACTGCCTGATTTGTGAGTCTGGTACCTATGGCTCACCCACCAGAAACCACCTGAATGTAAATGGAGATAGACTGAAAGTGCTGGAATAACTCAACGGTCAGTCAGCATCTTTGGAGAAAAAGGATGGGTGACGATTCAGGTCGGAACCCTTCTTCCGGCTCTGAAGTCTGAAGAAGGGTTCTGACCCGAAACGTCACCCATCCTTTTTCTCCAGAGAAGCATCTGTGGAGAACATGCATAGGCGACGTTTTGGGTCCGGACCAGGGGTCTCCAAACTATGGCCCGAGGGCCACATCCGGCCCACAACGAGATTTTATCCGGCCCGCAGCAAGCTCTGAACAAGTTCTGTGCGGCGGCTATTTAGCGGGTTCTGTAGTAGCACGGGAACTTACACGTCAGTTTGCCATAGGCCAGGGGTCAGCAACCTTGTTCTGCATAGGGGCCCGGACCCATGTCTGTGAGCGGATGGCGGGCCACATCTTATCCGCTCCAAAGCGCTGGAAGGAACACCGAGCTGCAGGGATTAAAGATCGGTGGAAGGAGAGATTGTGCGAGGCACTCGCTGGCTTTGTGGTGTGGTGTGGTGTGGGACAGGATAGAGTCGAGTCCGTGCCGGTGCCAAGCCTGTGCTTCCCTGGGCTGTGCCTCCAATGTCCCGCCGGGGGATGGGCGCGGCAGCTGACAGAAACCCGAGAATCAGGGGAGGGTGAAGAAGTCCTTTCAAACAAATTCCCCCTCCTTCCCCACCTCGCCCCGATCCAACGGGAGAAGCCGGAGACTCTCGCCTGGAGAAGCGAGTGATTGATAGCAACCCTCCGGCCACCGTGCTGTTGTCCTCGGTGTCTCACACACTCACACCTCATCAATACACAGACACACACGCCACACGCACAGGGCTGCCTTCAGCTGCCCGAAGCAGGAGCCCACCTCCCAGGAAAAGCGCTTGTTGTGATGTGAAGAAGTGCAAGTGAAATGAATTTGCCAGCAGCGGTACAATGAAAAAAGAACACACAAAAACACAATTAAAATTTAACACAAACATCCACCACAACATTCTCCATTTCCCCCCGTGGTCGGGACCTCAACCCTCCTCAGCCGCTGCAGTGGGCGTCCAGATGAGTAGACAAGGTAAAGTCCAGGTAAATCCTGAGTCGGTGCTTCCCCACCGGAGACCGCGGCTTCAGGTTGGTGCAGGTTGGTGCAGACCCGGCAGTTGGAGCTCTTCTCCAGGGGTCCACGGCGAGGGACCCTGCTCCTGATGGTAAGTCCCTGCCGCGCCCGCGGTAGAAGTAGGCCGCGGTCGGAGCTCTTCTCCTCCCGGGTCCCCAACGAGGGATCCCAGGCTGCGGACGCTGTGCTAGCTGGAGCTCCGCAGACCGCGGCTTCAGGCTGCAGCGGGCCAGCAAACAGAGCGCTCCCCTCCGGCGACCCCCGGCAACGGCTCGCCCGCTCCGCGACGAGAGTCCACGCTGCGCCTGCCGCTGAAGACCCGGGCACGTCTCTGGGAAAGGCCACGCCGATCCTCGATGTTAGGCCACGGGGGAGGCGTCATGAAAAAAGTCACCTGTCCGTGGAGGAGGCGACTGAAACAGTTTCCCCCTTACCCCCCCCCCCCCCACACTACCCCCCACACAGGACACACAGAGAGACACCAAAAACACACATTAGGACACACTAAAGGATCTCCCCACCACTCACACGGGGCCCGACCCCAGTCGCCAGCGCAACCACTATCAAAATCAAAAAAGCAGTTCCATCCTTCTCATTAATGCGGTTGCATAAAACTTTACGATTGTGTTGGTTAACCTTGATTGATGGCTACAAGTTTTGTTTTGAATTTCTTCCATTTGTTTTACTTCAGTTAATTTTTGAGTTCATTAAATACATAAAACTGCCATTTCTTTATTTTTTCCTACAGCCCGCAAAAATGTGCCAAACATATAATGTGGCCCTCATGCTGAAAAGTTTGGAGGCCCCTGGTGTAGACCCTTCTTCTGGCCATTCTCATGATTTCAGAAGATTTACATGTTATTGTTATGTTTCGGAAACAGACGGTAACATTCTGTTGGGAATCGTAATTGCTTCAACTTGTTGAACTCACCAGAAAACTGCCAAACCTTTTTACACACACGTCCTATCATAAGCCACTGCTTCATCAGATAGGTAATTAATTTATATTGTAATTTTGTCACATAATATCCAATAACATTCTGCATTTATTGCCGTTAAATCTAACCTGGTTTATTTAGATAATCAACATTACCTACTAATTACTGGTTGCTTCTTTAGAAGTTGATTGCACTGCCAACTTTGATGTCTTCTCCATGCGACAGCCTTCCAGTTGGTTTTAGAATCCATTCTGTTTGGCTGAGTCGAAACACCAAGTGCTGGATACTCCACCACATAGCTTAATGTTCTGTCGCAAGGTATGAACATGTTTAATCCCAAAAGCTAGCGGATTGCACCAGTTATGAATTTTGGGAAATCATTGCATGTTCTTTAATGTGGCCATGACATGCTGAAACATAGGTCATAAGTGATAGGAGCAGAATTGGGCCATTCGGCCCATCAAGTATACTCTGCCATTCAATCATGGCTCATCTATCACTCCCTCCTAACCCCATTCTCCCTCCACCTCATAACCTTTGGCACCCGCATGTGTTTGAGGATTTAGCAATGCTGCCTAATGGTGTGCCTCATCCAGAAACAGGAACTGAAGATGCTGGTTTGCAAAAAAAAGGAACATAAAGTGCTGGAGTAACTCAGCAGGTCAGGCAGCATCTCTGGAGAACATGGATAGGTGACGTTTTGGTTTCTAAAGAGGTCCGAAGAAGGACCTGACATGAAACGCCACCTATCTGTGGCCCCAGAGATACTGCCTGACCCGCTGAGTTACTCCAGCAATTTGTGTCTTTTTTTTGGTGTGCTTCATCACCCTAACACCTCAGAGGAAGGACAGTGTCTGCAAAGGATGTGGGCCTCAATCTCCAGAGCAAGGCTAGCTACACCGGAGGATAAAAGCTGGCACCAGCCAAAATTAAACGGTCAAGGGACATATCAATGTTTTATATGTGAAGGCTGGGATTCATAATTGTATTGTAAATGTTGCATATTACATCATGTGCATTAGAATATTGCTTCCCTCAAATCCTGTGTGAATGTGGAGAAAGTCCCCAGCCCTCTGTGTAGTTTAGAGAAACAGCATGGAAATAGGCCCTTCGGCCCACCGAGTCCATGCCAACCAATGATCACGTATACATTATGTTCTATCCTAGAAACTAAGGACAATCTACAAAAGCCAATTAACCTACAAAACTGCACGTCTTTGGAATGTTGGAGGAAACCGGAGCAAACCCATGCGGTTGCAGGGAGAATGTACAACTCCGTACAGACAGCACCCAAGGTCAGGATCAAATCCCGTTCTCTGGCGCTGTAAGTCAGCAACTCTACCGCTGCGCCAGCGTGCCGCACGGAAGCCTATATACAAGAACATCTACTCATGAAGGGCGTATGGCACAGTGGCCAACAAGCACCACATATGGTCCAATCATATCTCTCACCTCTTTCCTTTCCCATCTTTCAGTTAACTTCCTAAACGAGCTGTGGATAGCCTGACATTATGTTGGTTAGAATTATTTTGTAAGTGGAGTTCAACAATGCCCATTATTCATTTCACTGTCATGAGCACAAAGAAGTCACGGATATTTGTGAGTAATTATCTACCTCATGTCTTCCATTAGTTTATCATGATGCAATTGATGGGCTCAAAGGACTCTATGGATTGATAATGAAATTAGGTGAACGAGTCTGATTTGCCATGGATCTGACTTATCCCTGTTGAATATAAAGTCATTAAATTCAATGTTAGTTTGGCCCACTGCATCTCAGGCAGGATGTCACATTGGCCGGCATGATGGCACAGCGGTAGAGTTGCTGCCTCACAGTGTCAGAGACCCGGGTTTGATCCTGACTACGGGTGCTGTCTGCCCGGAGTTTGTACGTTCTTCCCGTGACCTGCGTGAATTTTCTCTGGGATCTCCAGTTTCCTCCCACACTCCAAAGACGAACAGGTTTGTGGGTTAATTGGCTTGGTGTAATTTCAAATTGTCCCTCGGGCGTATAGTGTGCGGGGATCGCTGGGTGGCATGGACTTAGTGGGCCGAAGGGCCTGTTTCCGCGCTGAATCTCTAAACTAAACAAGACGATTGTGATTCGACCATCACCTCAGAAGGTTTACCACATCAGATGCTGTCTCTGGTCAATGTTGCTTTATGAGAGGGGTATCCTTTTTGCTAAGACATTAAACTGAGGACCATCTGTATGTTTAAAAAGATCCTATGTTATTGTTTGAAGAGATGAATCTGGCTAGCATGTATCTCCTAATTAACATCTCCAGATCCAGATTAATTGGTCTTTCATCTCGTTGTTGTCTGGGGAACTTTGCTGCGTTTGGCAACATAACAATCCTGACTGGATTTCAGAAGTAATTGCTTGCCATGTGGAAAGCTAAACACAACAGAAGTTGTCTTCTTTTCCACCATCTGCATCCAATCCAGTGGCCACCTGTGACCATCCAGGTGATTTCTCCCTTGAGGCTACACAGTGCTCACAAACCTTTTCCCTTGATTCCATTCACACCATTAAATAAGGTCCATTGACCCGCTGAGTTACTCCAGCGCTTTCTGTTTTCTTTTGTAAACCAGCGTCTGCAGTTCCTTGATTCTCCATAAGACACATTGTTTCAAGCCTTGCTTTATTCCCTTGGACAAGTTAAGGGAAAATTCAGTCTTTAGTTGCAAGTAGCAAAGAGAAAAGCAGTATTACATATCAGATTGAGTTGTTTGAAGAAATGACCAAAAAGGCTGATGAGGGCAAAGCCATAGACGTTGTCCATATGGACTTCAGCATGACACTAGATAAGGTTCCGCTGGTAGGCTGCTCTGGAAGGTTAAATTGCATGAGATCCAGCAAGCATTAGCCAAATGGATCGAAAATTGACTTCATGGATGGAAGCAGAAAGTGATGGTGGAAGGTTGTTCTTAGGACTGGAGGCCTGTGACTAGTGGTGTGACTCAGGAATTAGTGCTAAGCCCATTGCTGTTTGTGCTTTATATCTAAAATTTGGATGAGAATGTGGAAGGCATGGTTAGTACGTGGGTTGTACTGAAGTGGGTTGTACTGCAGATAGCGAAGATAGTTATCAAAAATGACAGCAGGATCTTGATCTGTTGGGCGAGTGGGATGATGAATAGCTAATGGGGTTTCATGCAGATAAGTGTGAGCATTTTGGGAAGTCAAACCAGGGCAGGACCTTCGCAGTGAATGGCAAGGCCCTGGGGTGTTGTAGAGCAGAGGAACAAAGGAGCTCATGAACATAATTCCATGAAAATGGCATAACAAGTCGATATTGTAGGTTGGTCAAGAAGGCTGTCATCATTCAGGGTTTTTAGTATAGAAGTTGGGATTTTATGTTACAGTTGTACAAGGCATTGATTGTTGAAGCCACAATTAGAATATTGTATTCAGGTCTGGTCACCCTGCTATAGGAAGGGTGTTGTTAAGCTGGGAAGACTGCAGAAAAGATTTACAAGTATGTTGCCAGGACTTGATTGCAAGAGCAATAGGGAGAGGTTGGACAAGCTAGGACCATATTCTTTGGAGCGCAGGAGGATGAGGGGTGATGTTATGGAGCTGATCAGATCATGAGGGCAGCAGACAGGGTGAATGCACACAGTCTTGTAGCCAGAATAGGGGAATCAAGAACCAGAGAACAAAGGTTGAAGGTGAGAGGGGGTAAATTTAATAGAAACCTGCCCGGCAACTTTTTCACATAGAGGGTGGTGAATACTTGGAATAAACTGCCAGAGGAGATAGTTGAGGCCGGTACTATAACAACATCTAAAGGGCCGAGATACAAGTAAATGAATAGGAAAAGGTTTAGAGGATATGGTCCAAATGTAGGCAGGTGGGACTGGTGTAGATGGGGCATCTTGGTCGCCATGGGCAAGTTGGGCAGAAGGGCCTGTTTCCGTGCAGTGTGACTTTGTAACTCTATGACTATCTTCTGGCAAATAATTATTTTAGACTTTGTCTATTGTGTACTCTCTAATCTCCTCTCTATCTCTGCATTCTAATTGCTTATATAACATCTCTCCTGTCAGTGGAGGATGCTTTGTTATTTTGCCCGGTTTCTGCCGCTATTCTCCAGGGTTCTTTTTCCACCTCTAATATGCCTTTTAAGCTTGTTATATATGTCCCTGCGCTCCTCCCCAAGTCCCCTACACATTTATCCCTGAAGAGCTTGTATTTTATTGTTTAGTAAGATATCGCCATTAGGGATTATATGTAACATGCATGCATTTATCTTGGCTACATCTTAACTCTGCCTGTTCATATTTTCAAGCACGCTTTATTCAGTCCCATTATCCAGTAAATCTCGTCTGAGTTTCACGGAAAAATCTTTGTATAAATCCTTACCAATTGTCTTAGTGGGGTGACAATCAAATTTGTGATCAATCATATCCTGCTCAATAGCTTTGAGGGGTTTCGCTTCAAATTTCCAGTTCTGCTTTGATTGCTCACAACAGATCAAGATACACGTTAACCCTAGTTGGGTTACTAATTTATTTGAGGTGAAAAAACAATTGACAGTCTGATTCTTTATTACCATTTGAACAGGCCTGTCTTTTGCCAGAGTGATTGAAATCACCCATGATAATCGCATTATTGCTAGTACATACCCTTCTTACAGTATTTCATCGTAGGAAATGATACCTGCATCTTTTTCACTCCCTGGGGGACTGAAACAGATTCCTATCACACACACTCTATTCTAGATATGCTTCTTAATTCAAGACAGATTACCTCATCTTGTGGGCATCCTAAGGACAGCTTCCTGCAATTCCAAATGATCCTGAAATTATAAAGCTCTTCCCTTCCTGCTGTTTTCATCCTTCCTGTATTTTCCAATGGTGAATTCAATCCTGTCTTCTGGGGTGAAGCAGCTTTAATCCATCAGGAGTTAATTATAATTTTCTATCACGAAGTACGCTCTTTATTCAGGCTTCTCTTCCAATGGTTCCAGCGCTCGTAGAGTCATGGAGTCATACAAAGTGGAAACAGACCCTTCAGCCCAACTTGCCCACACCGGCCAACATGTCTCAGCCACACTAGTCCCACCTGCCTGCGCTTGGCCCCATATCCCTCTAAACCTGTCCTATCCATGTACCTGTCTAATTGTTTCTTAAATATTGCGATAATCCCTGCCTCAACTACCTCCTCTGGCAGCTCGTTCCATACACCCACCATCCTTTGTGTGAAAATGTTACCCCTCAGATTCCTATTAAATCTTTTGCCCTTCTGCTTAAACCCATGTCCTCTGGTCCTCGATTCCCCTACTCTGGGCAAGAGACTGTGCGTCTACTTGATCTATTCCTCTCATGATTTTATACACCTCCATAAAATCACCCCTCATCCTCCTGCACTCCAAGCAATAAATACAACTTGAAAAATGTTGGCATATTGTTTCAGATTTTCCATTCTATGCGTTTTCACATAACATTACACAGACCATCTAATTATTTCACATTCCTCTTCACCATGACCCTTTTTGCCCTGTTTCTGTGAAGTCAGATGAAGAACTTAGGAACTGCACAATTGCTGAATGTCACAGTCTATTCAACTCTTTCCCATCTTGGTGCTTGCATGTTTTAATTATACTAGACTAAGTGGGACCCGTTGGGTCCCAGCTTCACACGGGAGGGCTGGTCCCCCAATGCAAATCCCATCTCTCCACCAATTCCAATATTGCTGGCCGGGGGGGGGGGCTTTCTGGAGCGCTAGTATGGGTGTTGTGGGTCGAAGGGACTTGTTTCCAGAGGGCTAGTATAGACATTGTGGGCCGAATGGATTATTGGGCTGGCAGCTCAGTCACTCAGGCTTGGCAGTTCAGTCACTCAGGCCAGACACTCATACACACACAGGCACTCATACACACACAGACAGACACTCACACTGACACTCACAGACAGACAGACAGACAGACAGATAGACAGACAGACAGACAAAGACACACACACACACATATACACAAAGACACTCACACTTACACACCATATATATATATGGCAGTAAACATTTTTGAATACTCAAACGGCTGAGCACGGCATCTCTGTTGTGGGCCTTCTGCAGTCAGCAACACTTCCTCATTCTGCACAACCTCTGCACTCACCGGAAATGATGCAATAAGCATGACCTGTCCACTAACTGGAAATCACAAAATGAGCGGGACTTTTGCAATAAACACGGTCTGACCTAATAAAGCATTTGTTCCTGCCATAGCCACAGTCGCAATAGCCACACAGTCGCAATAGCCACACATTTTCTTTTTCAATGGCCACACCTTTTCAATGGCCACACCTTTTCAATGGCCACACCTTTTCAATGGCCACACCTTTTCAATGGCCACACCTTTTCAATGGCCACACCTTTTCAATGGCCACACCTTTTCAATGGCCACACCTTTTCAATGGCCACACCTTTTCAATGGCCACACATTTCCATTAGCCATACAGTTAAAGGCACAGTTTAAAGGCACATAAAACATTTATTCCTTCCAAACACAGTTCTAAATAAACCACATAAAACCCCATAAAACCACACTCACAGTTTAGTAGACATGTGTTCAGTGCTCAGATGATTCACAGCTCAGACTGAGAGTCGTGGCCTCTCTCTCCCCCATCTTGCAGCAACTGAGGCACGTCCACACTTCCAGGTTTTATAGTCCCTCCCCCTCCCACCGGAAGGGGCGTGGCCTTCGTGGCATGACTGACAGGAGAGAGAATCTCAACATTTTTTCAACATTAATAAGTCTTTTATTTTTCATCGATAGGAAAAATCCTCTGCACCTGATGGACTCTGAGTAATATGGCCAAAAATCACAGCCATAAGTGGTAGCATTTTTTCTAAAATCAATATACAACACAAACAGGAAGTGGTCAAGATTAGACTTTTAATTATATAGATTAGTGACTGACAACTAGTTAATATCTATCATTTACTCTGCAACAGATCTAGTTATGGCATGAGAACATTTGAAGAATATCTCTCAGTGGAGACATGTAGATGTTTCCAAAATAATATATTCCCAAAAGGATGTCATAATGTTACATCAGGATAATTCCAAATAGGCATAAACCTGTGTTCCAAAACTCCATCTTTGGGAAGAGATCTGCCAGATTCTTGTGAACTAAATATACCATATATTATCTTCCTGTTTTAACTGATTTGAAGCTTGATAGAATAAATCACAGGGAAATAATTGGGGGGATGGGACCGATGGGTTTGCACTGAGAACTGACATGGATGCGGTGTGCGATGGTAAATCGGAGACACAATGAACTGCAGATGCTGGAAACTTGAGCAAAACACAAAGTGCTGGATTAACTCAGTTGGGCAGACTTTTCACTGTACCTCAGTACACCTGACAATAAACAATGCTGAACAGAACAGGCAGCATCCATGGAGGGAATAGATAGGTGATGCTTCAGTGCGGGACGCTTCTAGAGACTTGTAGTGAAGTGTGGGGGGGGGGGGGGGGTGAGGGGGGAGAGGGAGCTGGAAAAGACATCATGCTACCCTCACCTCTCATTTCCAGCTTTCTTCCCACTACTCTTATCAGTCTGCAGAAAGGTCACAAAGCGAAACATTGCTGTCCGTTCCCTCCCCAGATGTTGACTGACACACTGAGTTTCTCCAGCACTTTGTGCGTTGCTCAATTGCTTTCTATATCATGATAAATATTAATTGCTGTATCTTACTCTGTCTAAACGGAGGCTGTGATCAAATTTGCTGCTTCTCCATCCCGTTACCCCAAATAATTCCATTTCACTATTTTACACAACACTAAGACTGGCGGCACGGTGGCGCAGCGGTAGAGTTGCTGCCTTACAGCCCCAGATAACCTGGTTCGATCCTGACTACGGGTGCTGTCTGTATGGAGTTTGTACGTTCTTCCTGTGACCTGCGTGGGTTTTCTCTGGTTACACTGGATTCCTCCCACACTTCAGAGACGTACAGGTTTGTAGGTTAATTGGCTTTGGTAAAATTGTAAATTGTCCTTAGTGTGTGTAGGATGGTGGTAGTGTGCGGGGATGGCTGGTCACCGCGGACTTGGCTTTTATGACTTCATAGCTGTCAGTCATTTCATCTAACCAGACAGTGAGCATATGATATCATCAATGGGTTGATTGTGAGGAGTCCGTGCCAGACTGACTTTAACCTGCCCCATTACATACAATTATTAGGAGCAATGAGGTGGCACAGCTGACCTCACTATTGCCCGCATCTCCATTAACCGAGTTCATTCCTGCCCTCTGCTGCTTCGTTATGGAGTTTGCACGTTCTCTCTGTGACCCTGTGGGTTTCTCTCGAGTGCTCCAATTTCCTCCCACATCCCTAAGGTGTGGGTTAGTCGGCACTCTACATTGCTTCGGGTATCATAAAGATATACAGCTTCATGGAAACAGTGCCTTCGGCCCAACTCGTCCATGCCAATTAAGTTGTCTAACCGAGCTCGACAACCTCCGTGTCTCCATGCTGTGTGAATCTAGGAATCTACTATGCGGTACTTCGTCAAAGGCCTTGCTAAAGTCCATGCAGACAACATCTACTGCACTGCCCTTGTCAAACTTCTTGGTCACATCTTCAAAAAATTCAATCTGTGAGACTTGATTTCCTCAGCCTTTCTAAATGAATGTGGATCCTATCTCTCAGAAACCCCTCCAGTAATTTCCAGAACACTGATGTGTAGAATGGACCCCAGATGCTGCTTTTTTCTTACCAGAGATAGACACAAAGTGCTGGAGTAACTCAGCGGGTCAGGCAGCTTCTCTGGAGAAAAAGGATGGGTGACGTTTCAGGTCGGGACCCTTCTGCAGACTGAGAGTAGAGGGGAGGGAACTGGAGGTAAGAAAAGAACAAAACAGGGCTGGCAACAGATGACCAAGGAAGGGTGGAGTCCACAATGACCTATTGCTGGCTGGGGAAGAGGTGATAACGAAGGGCTACAAGGATGCGAACAGTGGAACTAGTAGGACGACTAGTGTGGGGGAGGGGGGGGGGAGGGAGGGAATGCAAGGGTTATTTGAAATTAGAGAAATTAACATTCATACCACTGGGTTGTAAGCTGCCCAAGCAAAATATGAGGTGCTGTTCCGCCAATTTGCATGAGGCCTCATTTTGAAAAAGAAGGAGGCCCAGGACAGAAAAGTCAGTGTGGGAATGTGAGGAGAGGTTAAACGTTTGGCATCCGGGAGATCACTTGGTGAAGGCGGACTGAGCAAAACGATCTGCAGTCTGTGCTTGATCTCTCCGATATATAGGAGTCTACACTGGGAACAATGGTAGGTGAGGTTGGAGGAGGTGCAAGTGAACCTCTGCCTCACCCTAAAGAACTCCCAGGATGGAGTTGAGGGAGGGGGTACAGTGACAGGTGTTGCATCTCCTGCGGTTGCAGGGGAATGTACCAGGGGGTGGGGGGGGGGGGGTATGGTTTGGATGGGAAGGACGAGTGAACCAGGGAGTTGTGGAGGGAATAGTCTCTGCGGAAAGCAGAAAGTTTTGGAGATGGGAAGATGTGACTAGTGCTGGGAAAATGTCGGAGGATGATGTGTTGTACGCGACATGATGTTCGGCTCACTTCTTTAGTTTGTTATGTAAGTGAGTGGCCTAATCTGGGGGGCAGTTAGAGTCAGGGAACGTTGATGTGCCAATGGGAATGGCCAGTGAGTCAGCACAGGCCTGATGGGCCAAAATAGTCTCCTTCTTTGTCAGAAGGAAATATGGAAACATGAAGTAAAGAAGAGTGGAGATTCCTACAAAAAAAGAAAGAAAAACATTCTGTGACTTATGCACTTTAGATCAGCGGTAATCTGTTTTAAATGGTGGAGCAGTGTTGAGGGCCCTCTGCTTCCACATTATCTGTATGGACTTTAACAAGGCCTTTGACAAGGTACCACATGGTAGGCTGCTCTGGAAAGTTAGAATCATAGAGTCATAGAGTCATACAGCATGAAATAGGCCTTTGGCCCACCTTGTCCACGCCGACCAAGGTGTCCCTATCTAAGCTAGTAATATTTGCCTGCATTTGGCCCTCAACTCCTCTGACTCTTTCTGATGCATTTATTGCATTCCTGGCACTTACTTGGCTTGGTTTCCACTTACTTGGCAGTGTTCACCAAACACAACAGAGAAATGCCAATCCGACCCAGCACCTGCCAGCTCCCTGTACAATAGGAATGCACATTAGTTGGTGCACTTCCTAACTGGGCCATTAATCCAGTGGGATATTGGTACATACTGACTCAATAAATTTGTGCTAATATGCTCACATTAGTATTGCGGGGCATGTAAGTTATGCATGAACTGCTAAAATATGGCTTCAAAGAAAGAATGTTTCTGGCACATTAAAATGTAACCTTGTTCTGTCTGTTGCACACACAGTAATACTGCTACACACTCCTCAGAGGGTTAATGAATCTCTGCTTGGCTTCTTGTTATTTTTCTGACAAGACGCCTGATATCATAGGTGATTTATATTCATTGCTTGTTTGCTTATTATGCTGAATTAATAACACTGGGATTAATGTTGAGCATAATAACAAGGCCCAAGGGCTTGGTTCGTCTCCATTAATGTAACACTTCTTTCTAACTGTACAGTCTTGCAGCTCAAGGCTGCAAACAAACAAGATGCACTCATCAGTTACGACATTTTCACTTCCAGCAATAAAATATACATCAAATACATTGATTCTAGAAAAAAAAAACTTCCTCAATTATATTCACTCCAAGTGTATAATCTTTCTGTCATGGAACTTTATCTGTCAGAAATATCCATTAGAGGATGAGTATGCACATATTATATCAATGCACCAGATGAAAAATATATAATTAATAACGGATTATTACTTTCTCAAGGAATCTCTGGCTTTTTTTTTGCGCAAAATTAAAAATGTGGGAATGGCTTGGACTGATTCTGTTTGTGTCCACCCAGAGTTTCGTTAGATCAGGGGAGATGGGAACTGCACCGCGAATTCTGAGTTTTTGCCTTCCTACTGATGAAAATACTTAGAATGCATGACTACTTAATGGAGACTAAACTTGACAGCATTTGAAAGTCTGTGCTGGGATCACAATTCGTGATTAACACACCACCCGTTTGATCCAACGTACCCGCACATAAAATTCAAGCCCCTGCCTTATTAACATGATCTGCCTTCACACAGCGCTAACCAGGCTGTTTACTGCCGCACTCAAGAATGGCAAACACTCTTTGAACCTAACTATGGCTGATTTATGGCATCTCTGTACTTTGAAAGATGCTGCACTTATTGCCGGCAAATGCCGATGGAAGTCATTCCCTCCGTTCTGGTTGTTTGGTCAAATCACAGCAAGACCAGGAGCCCTGGTTTTCAAACACAGCTCCTTACATAAACCCTCCCTGTAGATGGGTCTCGACCTGAAACGTCACCTATTTCCTTGTACCAGAGATGCTGTCTAATCCACTGAGTTGCTCCAGCTTTTTGTGTTTTTTTGGGGAGGCTGTTTCCGTGCTGTTTCTTTCAATCAATCAGTTGTACTGTGGACGCAATTCAAAAATTCTGAAGACCTTCAGAAACATATCTCTGCATTTATTGATGCCAACCCAGCAGTATGACTCAAGAGACTGTGAACAGTTGTAGAATTTTGAGTGGTAGAAATAATCCAGAGGGGGAAGTCAGATTTAAATTGGAAATTCATAAGGGATAACAGGACAGGCAAAAGGAATAAAAACTGAAAGTGCTGGAACACATGCAGCAGGTCAGGCAGCATCTGTGAATAGATGTAGACAGTCAACATTTCTGGTTGAAGGCTCTTTGCCAGGAAAGAGCGAATGTGTAGTGCTTGCAAGACGACGGAAGGACAATGAAGGTGCAAGACGGTGCAAGCCAGAGGCACAAGGGCGGAGAACCTGAAGAAGGAATCAAATCAGTAAGTGGTATGGAGATACAAGGGACTGCAGATGCTGGTACCTTGAGCAAATCACAAACCTGCTGGAGGAACTGAGTGGGTCAGACAGTATCTGTGAAAGGAAATGGACAGACAACGCTTTGGACCAGGATCCATCTTGAGAAGAAGGATCCCAACCCAAAGCATCATCTCTCCATTTCCTATCACAGATGATGACTGACAGATTCTTGATTAGTAAAGGTGTCAAAGGTTATGAGGAAAAGACAGGAGAATGAGTGTGAGAGGGAAACAAATATCAGCCATGATTGAATGGCAGAGTAGACTTGATGGGCCTTATTCTGTTCCTATGGCTTATGAACTTAGTAGTTCCTCCAGTAGTTCATCCAGCAGCTTATTTTTGCAGTGAGCAGTGTGGTTCAGGTTACAATATCCAGTAATATTCAATAGACAATAGACAATAGGTGCAGGAGTAGGCCATTCAGCCCTTCGAGCCAGCATTGCCATTCAATGTGATCATGGCTGATCATCCCCAATCAGTACCCCGTTCCTGCCTTCTCCCCATATCCCCTGACTCCGCTATCTTCAAGAGCCCTATCTAGCTCTCTCTTGAAAGTATCGAGAGAACCGGCCTCCACCGCCCTCTGAGACAGAGAATTCCACAGACTCACAACTCTCTGGGTGAAAAAGTGTTTCCTCATCTCTGTTCTAAATGGCTTACCCCTTATTCTTAAACGGTGGCCCCTGGTTCTGGACTCCCCCAACATCGGGAACATGTTTCCTGCCTCTAGCGTGTCCAATCCCTTGATCCAAATGCAATCAATAATTATAACCACTATAGTAGGTTCTAAGTTTTATTAGTATTTAGAGTCGTGGTAAATACAATTAGTAGCAATATTATGGGAGAAATTGTGGTGTACATGGGAGATAGTTTTCTAAATACATTTGTTTAAAACCAATGAACAGACTATTTTAGATCAGCTGAGCCAGGGTTAAGTCAGGGTTGGGAGGAATGATCAGAATATTTTTCTATTAAAACTGAAAGCAAGATATATCAATCTGAAACCAGGATCTTAAATCTGAACACTGCAAACAATGATGGCATGAGGTTTGAGTTGGTTATTGTAGATTGGGAAATTAAATAACACAAGCGTTAGCCAACATATAAAGTACTAAGTCACAGAATCCCAACAGGAAAGGTTTTCTCAATATGGCTGACAAAAGAAGATAATGAAATACAGATGCTGGAATTTTGAACAAAAATCATAAAGGTCTGGAGTAACTCAGCGGGTCAGGCAGCATCTCTGCAGAACATGGATAGGCTATGTTTCCGTCTGTATCCCTTCTTCAGATTGATTCCAGCAAGGGTGAGAGAGGTGGAATAGAGTTAGTGGAGAGGACAAAGCCAAGCAAATGAGAGGTGGATAGGTCTGAGATTTCTCCCCCTTAAGGGCCTGTCCCTCTTGTACGAACTAATTGCTAAAGTCTGCCAAGTTTGCCCTTGATTCATACTCGCAGCATGGTTGCCACGAGGTCATAGGAGGTCGTGGGAGGTCTCCTCATGCTCGTGAGTGGTCTGCGCATACTCGTGGCCTCAAGTAGGTCGCGGGGTTTTTTCAACCTGCTAAAAAATGTCCACGAGTAAAAAAAGGTCGGCATAGGTCGGCCAACTGGGACAGGGGCTTTACTACAATCAATCTGAAGAAGGATTCCAAAGATAATGATAATATTAGATCAAGGATAAACACTTTGGTGTTGCCAAATAGCGATATTCCGGAAGATTCTGCATGGTAGGCTGCTCTGGAAGGCTAGATCACATGGGAGCCAGGGAGAGCTACCGACAGGAAGACCATAGGCCTCATGGTAAGAGACAGAGGGTGATGGTGGACAGTTGTTTTTCAGACTGGAAGCCTGTGTTTGGAGGTATGCCTTATGGATCATTGCTGGGCCTTTGCTGTTTGCAGTTTGGAACTGGAAAATTATGCCGGAGAAGTAGTAATGGGGAACAAAGAAATGGCGGACAAAGTGAATATGTTTTTTGCGTCAGTCTTCACAGTGGAGGCCACCGGCAACATGCCAGATATTCAAGAGTGACAGAGGGTCATGGGCAGAGTGAGTGCAGTCTCTATTACTAAGGAGAAGGTGCTTGGGAAGCTGAAAGGCCTGAAGATGGATGTCATCTGGACCAGATGGACTACTCCCCAGGTTCTGAAAGAGGTAACTGTTGAGATTGTGGGGACATTAGTGGTGATCTTGGGGGTCAGGAAGGGTTCCAGAGAACTGGAAAATCACAAATGTAACTTCACTGTTTAAGAAGGGAGTGAGGCAAAAGAAAGGAAATTAAAAGCCAGTTAGTCTGACTTCAATCATTGGTAAGATTTTCGAGTCCATTAAGGATGAGGTTTCAGGGTACTTGGTAGCACGTGATAAAATAGGCCAAAGTCAGCATGGATCTTGCCTGACAAATCTATTGGAATTTTCTTAGGAAGAAACAAGCAGGATAGACAAAGGAGAGTCAGTGGATGTTCGACACGAAATGTTGGAATAACTCAGCGGGACAGGCAACATCTCTGGAGAGAAGGAATGGGTGACGTTTTGGTCGAGTCCCTTCTTCAGACAGTGGATGTTGTTTACTTGGCTGTTCAGAAGGCCTTTGATAAAGTGCCACAGGTGAGGCTTCTGAACAAGTTAGGAGCCCATGGTATTAGAGGCCAGGTACTAGCATGGATAGATGATCGGCTGAATGGCAGAAGTCAGAGTTGCAATAAAGGTGGCCTTTTCTGGTGACCAATGGTGTTATACAGCGGTCGGTACTGTGCAACTTTTCATGTTATATGCTAATGATCTGGATGATGGAGTTGATGGTTTTGTGGCCAAGTTTGCGGATAATACGAAGATAGGTGGAGGGCAAGGTAGTGTTGAGGAGGTATGGTGTCTGCAGCAGGTCTTGAACAGGTTGGGAGAGTGGGCAAAGTTGTGGCAAATGGAACACAGCAAAGCAAAGTATGCAGTCATGCACTTTGGTAGATGTAATAAAGATGTAGCCATGATCCCCGTATCCCAGCATTATCCTGCACATGAAGGACAATTTACAATTTTTACAAAAGCCAATTAACCTACAAACCTGTACGTCTTTGGAGTGTGGGAGGAAAGCGGAGCACCTGGGGAAAAGCCCACGGGGTTCTCACGGGGTGAACGTACAAACTCCGTACAGACAGCATCCGTCGTCAGGATGGAAGCCGGGTTACTGGCGCTGCAAGGCAGCAACTCTACCGCTGCACCACCGTGCCACCCTGTGGAAAGGGGAAAGGAGAGGGGCTTCAAGGAAAGGGGAAAAACTGCTAGGTGGAAATCGGCTTGGTAGTCCTCGGATCAGCAGCAAAACCAGCTACATAAACCTGCAAAAGAGCTGTCACAGTCCTTTAATGTCTAACATGAGCATCTTTCTCAAACAGGCAGTTCATCAGCTTCCACGAAACAGGCTGCTGCTGGCATAAGTAGGCCAAAGCAGATTAAATCACTGGCAGATTGAAACAGTGTGTTCATTATAAATAATAGCAGATACAAGGAATGACAGCAAGCCCATAATTGGATCTCAGGGTCGGCATTACAGTTGTGAACCACTTATGATTTCCTGTTACTGTGTGATATTTGAACCTTCTCAATTAGACAACTGCTAACTTACCCTTGATGTGTTCTTTATATCATTAAGGAGGAGACAAAGGTCATATTTCTAAATTAGAACACTTAATGTACAACTAAATGGAAATACTGAATCACTGCCTTCCAGCTCTCACAATGATTAAGGCTGTATCGGTGTGTGACATATAGGTAATATTTAAGGTGTAAGAGGGAACTGCAGATGCTGGTTTAAACTGAAGATAGACACAAACTGCTGGGGACAGGCAGCATCTCTAGAGAGAAGGAATGGGTGATGTTTCGGGTGGAGAGACGGGCAGCCTGTCCCGCTGAGTTACTCCAGCTTTTTGTGTCCATGTTCGGTAATACTTAAGGGTTCATGCATGTGTCTATCTTCGGTGTAATTCGGCATCTGCATTTCCTTCCTGCACATTTTGAAAGTATTGGTTGTTGATTTAAGAAAGCGAGGGGGAGAACACTACCCTTGTCACCTGCAGTGGAACTGCTATAGAGATGGTAAATGCCCTGAAGTTCTTAAACATCCTTATCTACGTGGTCCCTTCTCAATCATTCAGTGATCAAGAAAGCACATTAATGTATTTACTTTCTTAAGACATAAGGCAAGATTTGCAATATCCACGAGGATTCTCTCAAAGGTCTACTGATGCGCTTTAGAAAATATTCTGACAGGATGCATCTCAGCCTGGTATGGAACTGCTCTGCTCTTGATCGCCTGATCCTGCAGAGAGTGGTGAACACAGCTCTGTCCATCACAGGCTCATCACTTCCTTACATCCAGTTCCATCTTCATGGAGCATTGCATCAGGAAGGCTGGAAGTATTATTAAAGATACCTTCCACCTTGGCCATTACATTTTTTCTTATACTTTCTGGGAGGTGTTACAGGAGCTTGAATGCAAAGATGCCGAGACTTATAAGCAGCTTCTTCCCCACTGGGGATAAAGATCCTGACTGTCTACCCTCTCTATGCCTCTCAGGTGATATGTAATTGTGGACTTCATTTACAAACATCCTTTTCCTCAGAACCAAAGGCCGTGGTGTTGCACTGAAGACAATGATGACTTCCATCTTCACTAGTAGCTTTCAGTTTAGTTTAGTTTAGTTTAGAGATACAGCGCGAAACAGGCCCTTCGGCTCACCGAGTCCGCGCCGATTCCCATAAACCAACATTATCCTACACACACTAGGGACAATTTTCAATTGTACTAAACTGATTAACCTACAAACCTGTACGCCTTTGGAGTGTGGGAGGAAACCGGAGATCCCAGAGAAAACCCACGTAGGTCACGTGGAGAACGTACAAACAGCACCCATACTGATTGGGGATGATCAGCCATGATCACATTGAATGGTGGTGCTGGCTCGAAGGGCCGAATGGCCTACTACTGCACCTATTGTCTATTGTCTATTGTCTATAATCAGGATCGAACCCGGGTTCCTGGCACTGTGAGGCAGTAACTCTACCACCATGCCACCGTGCTGTCCTCTTGCTGAGAGAGGCCTCCTCAAACATGTCCACATTTTCCAGGACCTTGTCCTGAACCCTCCCACTAGTGGAAACATCCTCCCCACACCCACTCTATCCAGGCCTTTCACAATTCACACATCTGGACAACTTAGAGATTATTTCCTTTTTAACTGCAACAAGTAAGTAATTTTCCTCATTTTAATAAATCACAACAAATTATATTAACCTCGCTGATCTCAGTATCCACCTGCACAGAACCCAACTGAGGTAACACAAATAAAAAAGGTTGCATCTGATTAGAAGCTAATAGCTCCGTAACGATCAGCTCATTCACTGCAAGAAAAATTTAAATATTGTACAAAGCTTTTTCTGTTCCCTCCTCTGATGCTCGATTTTCAACGCCATTACATTGTTACTGACTTCACCACAGGATAGAAAATGGTTCCAACACTCACAGGGAGGAGCTTTTATATGTTGAGAAGAGCTGGCTGCTATTCATTGTCACTGGGTTATAAACTTGTACTAAAGGAGAGCCAGCGAAAACAAAGCCGTGTGCTATGTGTTTTTTAAGCCTTCAGTGAAAACACCCCAGAGCACTTCACAAGGGCTTAACCAGACACGTTACATAAAGATATTGTGTTGCTCAATGGAGCTGCAATAAGCTTCCTGTCCTGGAGTTACCTTTGAATATCTGGTCCCTCAGTTTTACACCAGCCATATCTGGTGCATTCAGTGTTTACTTTAGTTTAGTTTAGATTAGTTTAATTTAGTTTAGTTTAGAGATACAGCGCGGAAACAGGCCCTTCGGCCCACCGAGTCCGCACCGACCAGCGACCCCCGCACGCTAACACTATCCTACACACACTAGGGACAATTTACAATTGTACCAAGCCAATTAGCCTACAAACCTGTCTGTCTTTGGAAACCAGAGATCCAGATGAAAACCCATGCAGGTCACAGGGAGAACGTACAGACTCCGTACATACCGCACCCGTAATCAGGATCGAACCCGGGTCTCTGGCGCTGTTAGGCAGCACCTCTACCGCTGCGCCACGGTGCCGCCCAAAGTTAACTGACTAGTTTATGTGTAATGTTAGGTTGTTTTTTTTTGTAATCTATCTCGCAGAATATTTGTGTTTTTAGTTTAAGTTTAGAGATACGGTATGGAAGCAGGCCCTTCGGCCCATCGATTCCATGCTGAACATTGATTACACGTTCTCACTAGTTCCATGTTATTCCACTTTCTCAACCACTCCCTGCACATTAGAGATGTTTTTCAGAGGCCAATTAACCTACAAGCCCACACGCCTTTGGGATGTGGGAGGAAACCGGAGTACCCGGAGGAAACCCTCGTGATCACAGGGAGAACGTGAAAACTCCAGACAGAGAGCACCCGAGAACCGGATCAAATTTGGGTCTCTGGCGCTGTGAGGCAGCAGCTCTACCAGCTGCGCCACCGTGCCGCCCAGTCAATTTGAATCAATTAATAACAGTTTTTTTTTTTTTTTTTAATAGTTTTTAATTATTTTCCAACTTTTTTCAAACGCTTTGAATCATCAGAGACTTGGATAAACTGTCAGAATTCATCAGACAGATCCCTGAGCAGAATTATAGGTACATTTATGACTCTCAAAAGACCCTTGGCCAAATATATGGATAAGAAGGGTTTTGAGGGTTGTGGGCCCAATGGAGGCAAATATGTCAAGCCCAGAATTCGGCCAAAAAGCCTGTTTCCATAGTGAATAACACTAGTTTTAACCATGACTCAGCTTTTAGTTTAGTTTAGTTTTGTTTAGAGATACAGCAGGGAAACAGGCCCTTCGGCCCACCGATTCCTGGATGACCAGCGATCACCGTACACTAACACTACCCTACACACACTTGGTGTTGGTGGTTATAACCATATAACCATTACAGCACGGAAACAGGCCATCTCGGCACTTCAAGTCCGTGCCGAAACCTTTTCCCCCCCCCCTTTCTTTCTTCTTACTTCCCCCTAGTCCCATCTACCTGCACTCAGACCATAACCCTCCATTCCTTTCCCGTCCATATACCCATCCAATCTATTTTTAAAGGATAAAATCGAACCTGCCTCCACCACTTCCACTGGAAGCTCATTCCACACAGCCACCACTCTCTGAGTAAAGAAGTTCCCCCTAATGTTACCCCTAAACTTCTGTCCCTTAATTCTCAAGTCATGTCCCCTTGTTTGAATCTTCCCTACTCTCAATGGGAAAAGCTTATCCACGTCAACTCTGTCTAACCCGCTCATCATTTTAAAGACCTCTATCAAGTCCCCCCTTAACCTTCTGCGCTCCAAAGAATAAAGACCTAACTTGTTCAACCTTTCTCTGTAACTTAGTTGCTGAAACCCAGGCAACATTCTAGTAAATCTCCTCTGTACTCTCTCTATTTTGTTGACATCCTTCCTATAATTAAGCTACCAAAATTGTGCTCCATACTCCAGAATTGGCCTCACCAATGCCTTGTACAATTTTAACATTACATCCCAACTTCTATATTCAATGCTCTGATTTATAAAGGCCAGCACCCCAAAAGCTTTCCTTACCACCCTATCTACATGAGATTCCACCTTCAGGGAACTATGCACAGTTATTCCTAGATCCCTCTGTTCAACTGCATTCCTCAATTCGCTACCATTTACCATGTACGTCATATTTTGATTTGTCCTGCCGAGATGTAGCACCTCACATTTATCAGCATTAAACTCCATCTGCCATCTTTCAGCCCACTCTTTCAAATGGCCTAAATCTCTCTGTAGACTTTGAAAATCTACTTCATTATCCACCACACCACCTATCTTAGTATCATCTGCATACTTACTAATCCAATTTTCCACACCATCATCCAGATCATTGATGTACATGACAAACAACAGTGGACCCAACACAGACCCCTGAGGCACCCCACTAGTCACCGGCCTCCAACCTGACAAACAGCCAACCACCATTACTCTCTGGCATCTCCCATTCAGCCACTGTTGAATCCATCTTGCTACTCCACCATTAATACCCAACAATTTAATCTTCTTAACCAACCTTCCATGAGGAACCTTGTCAAAGGCCTTACTGAAGTCCATATAGACAACATCCACTGCTTTACCCTCATCAATTTCCCTAGTAAACTCTTTGAAAAATTCAAGAAGATTAGTCAAACATGACCTTCCAGGCACAAATCCATGTTGACTGTTCCTAATCAGACCCTGCTTATCCAGATGCTTATATATATTATCTCTAAGTATCTTTTCCATTAATTTGCCCACCACTGACGTCAAACTAACAGGTCTATAATTGCTAGGTATACTCTTAGAACCCTTTTTAAACAACGGAACAACATGCGCAGTACCCCAATCCACCGGCACTATTCCCGTTTCTAATGACATTTGAAATATTTCTGTCATAGCCCCTGCTATTTCTACACTAACTTCCCTCAATGTCCTAGGGAATATCCTGTCAGGACCTGGAGACTTATCCGTTTTCATATTTTTCAAAAGTGTCCGCACCTCCTCTTCTTTGAATCTCATAGTTTCCATTGCTACTCTGCTTGTTTCCCTTACCTCACATAATTCCATATCCTTCTCGTTGGTGAATACCGAAGAAAAGAAATTGTTCAATATCTCCCCCATCTCTTTTGGCTCTGCAGATAGCTGTCCACTCTGACTCTCTAATGGACCAATTTTATTCCTTGTTATCCTTTTGCTATTAATATAGCTGTAGAAACCCTTTGGATTTACTTTCACCTTACTTGCCAAAGCAACCTCATATCTTCTTTTAGCTTTTCTAATTTCTTTCTTAAAATTCTTTTTATATTCTTTATACTCCTCAAGCACCTCATTTACTCCATGCTGCCTATAATTATTGTAGATCTCTCTCTTTTTCCGAACCAAGTGTCCAATTTCCCTTGAAAACCATGGCTCTTTCCAATTTTTACTATTTCCTTTCAGCCGAACAGGGACATAAAGATTCTGTACTCTTAAAATTTCACCTTTAAATGTCCTCCATTTCTCTTCTACATCCTTCCCATAAAACAACATGTCCCAATTCACTCCTTTTAAATCCTTTCGCATCTCCTCAAAGTTAGCCTTTCTCCAATCAAAAATCTCAACCCTAGGTCCAGTTCTGACCCTCTCCATAATTATATTGAAACTAATGGTATTGTGATCACTGAACCCGAAGTGCTCCCCAACGCATACCTCCGCCACCTGCCCTGTCTCATTTCCTAACAGGAGGTCCAGCACTGCCCCTTCTCTAGTAGGTACCTCTATGTATTGCTGCAAAAAACTATCCTGTACACATTTTACAAACTCCAAACCATCCAGCCCTTTTACAGAATGTGTTTCCCAGTCTATGTGTGGAAAATTGAAATCTCCCACAACCACTACCTTGTGCTTACTACTAATATCTGCTATCTCCTTAAATATTTGCTCTTCCAATTCTCGCTCCCATTTGGCGGTCTATAATACACCCCTATGTGTTGCTACACCTTTCCCATTTCTCAGTTCCACCCAAATAGCCTCCCTAGACGAGCCCTCTAATCTATCCTGCCAAAGCACTGCTGTAATATCTTCCTTGACAAGCAATGCAACACCCCCACCTCTTGCCCCTCAAATTCTATCACCCCTGAAGCAACGAAATCCTGGAATATTTAGTTTCCAATCGCAGCCCTCCTGCAACCATGTTTCACTGATCGCCACAACATCATACTTCCAGGTGTCAATCCAGGCTCTTAGCTCATCCACCTTTCTTACAATGCTCGTAGCATTAAAATATACACATTTAAGAAACCCACCACCACTTATTCTCTGTTTATTATCTTTTTCTTCTTTCTCCCCTACATTTTGGGTCCGAGTGCTTCCCTTCTCTGCCTCCTGCCTCCCACATTTTCTACTAGCTTTCTCTATTTGAGTCCCTCCTCCCAACCGTTCTAGTTTAAAGTCTCCCCAGTAGCCTTTGCAAATCTCCCCACCAGGATATTGGTCCCCCTCGGGGTCAAGTGCAACCCGTCCTTTTTGTACAGGTCACACCTTCCCCAAAAGAGGTCCCAATGATCCAGAAATTTGAATCCCTGCCCGCTGCACCAGTTCCTCAGCCACGCATTTATCCTCCACCTCATTCCATTCCTACTCTCACTGTCACGTGGCACAGGTAGTAATCCTGAGATTGTTACCTTTGTGGTCCTTCTCCTTAACTCTCCTCCCAACTCCCTAAATTCTCCTTTCAGGACCTCTTCTCTTTTTCTGCCTATGTCATTGGTACCTATATGTACCACAACCTCAGGCTCCTCTCCCTCCGATTTCAGGATATCTTGGACGCATTCAGACACATCCCTGACCCTGGCACCAGGGAGGCAAACTACGATCTGGGTCTCCTGACTGTGTCCACAGAATCGCCTATCCGACCCCCTAACAGTAGAGTCCCCTATTACTATTGCCCTCCTCTTCTTTTCCCTACCCTTCTGAGCAATAGGGCCGGTCTCTGTGCCGGAGGCCCGGCCGCTGACGCTACCCCCAGGAAGGCTGTCCCCTTCAACAGTACTCAAACAGGAGTACTTATTTTATTGAGGAGGAAGGGTAGCCAATTCACTATAATTTTACCAAGGCCATTAGCCAACGCCATGATTTCCACGCTGTATCGCAAAAGTCTAAAGTCTAAAGTTGAGCTCCAAATGCCATCCTTTCATCTGTGCAACATCAGTGAGCAGAGTGAGCGCGGCTCTACCCAAGCTTTATCCGAGTTGCTTCATGCAAAGAGCCAGAAGTCTCCTCAGCATAATTTATGACCATCATACCATCAGTGAATAAATCTAAACAGATGTACTTTTGTGATCATGAATTAATTCCCTTTGATCTGTGGATTATCTTGTTTTGGACAAATGGTGTAGAGCTGGTAAAGTTTGGTTGCACTAATTTTGTGCCTGAAGAAACATGTCTTTTTTTGTTTTTCTGTAGTCTGGAGCAAGCAAGAGAAATGAAGGTCTAATGTGACTATATCTTACCCCCCCACCCCCTCCCCTATTTTTGTGAATGTGGTCAGAATGAGGGGCAATGGGATCAAGGCAATGTAAGACCTGGTCACCTGTTCATATGTCTTCAATGAGGGAAGTCTCCTGGAGAAGTGGATCTTGGATCTAAACAAGTTTTAGAAAGCCATTCGGCCCCTCATGTCCATCCAAATTCCTAGGAGAGCAATCCCGCAATAACAATCTCTCTTCTTAAGGGACTGTCTCACTGTACGAGGTAATTCAAGAGCTCTCCCGAGTTTAAAAAAATCAAACTCGTGGTAAGCACGTAGAATGTACGTAGCGGGTACGTCAGAGCTCGGGACGTCTCTTAGCGCTCGTAACGCTAACGGCAGTTACTCGGGAAACGTGGTAAGCTCGTGAAGACTCGTGAAGATTTTTCAACGTTGAAAAATGTCCACGAGAGCCCCGAGTACCTACGAGCGGCTATTACCATGATTCTCCGATTTTGAATCAGGGGAAACCTGGGAGAACTCTTGCATTACCTCGTACAATGGGACAGGCCCTTTACTTAGAGTCATACAGTGTGGAAAAAGTGTTATAGCCTCAGAATTAAAGGACGCTCTTTTAGGAAGGAGATGAGGGAAATAAATGTTTAGTCAGAGGGTGGTGAATCTGTGGAATTCTTTGCCACAGAAGGCTGTGAAGGACGAGTCAGTGGATATTTTTAAGGCAGAGATAGATAGATTCTTGATTAGTACGAGTGTCAGAGGTTATGGGGAGAAGGCAGGAGAATGGGTTTTGGAGGGAGAGATACATCAGCCATGATTGAATGGCGGAGTAGACTTGATGGGCCAAAGGACCTAATTCTACTCCTATTCCTTATGACCTTATGACCTTATGAAACAGGCCCTTCACCCCAACTTGCCCACATCGACCAACATGTGCGATCTACAGCAGTCCCACTTGTGGAATTCGTTGCTTCAGAAGGATATGGAGGCCAAGTCAATGGACATTTTAAGGCAGAGATAGATAGATTCCTGATTTGGTGTTATGTGCATACAGAAACAGCTTGTTTGGCCCATTAGGTTCACATTGACCATCAAGTATCCATTTACAATTATCCAACATTAAATTCATCCTCCTACATTCCAGCAACTCCCCATCACTTACCTGCACACTAGGGTCAACTTACAGAGGTCAAGTAAACCACCAACCCCCGTATCTTTAAGGGGTGGGAGGGAAATGTAGAAGCAGGAGGAAACGATGCAGTCACAGAGAGAACATGCAAACTCCACACGGACAGCAACCAAGGTCAGGGTGGAGCCCCGGTGTTCTGAGGCAGAGATGCTAACTGTTGTGTCGTCGTGCCACTACATTGCCGAGGCAAGAAAGGAACACAATTTCCTTCAACGGATCAACAGCAGAAGGGAAGAACCCTCAGAAAGTGTGATCTGTAAAGAGGGATCCAGTAGCAGCTGCCTGTGAGCTCCTTCAATGCTGATGTTGGCAACATCTAAAAAGTAAATAACTTTGCCCGAGCACACCACGCTCCTGTAGCTCCCTGCAAACTGTCTCATAGTTGTACAAACAAGCCCTTATCACCAGATGAAAAGCAGGACTTCAAAGAACTGCTTGTATGTAATAAGGACCCGCCCTACAGGATTAATATGCATTCTGCAACAATTTACAATATGCACATTGAAAGACCGTCCAGCTCTGAAAAAATCACTGAAGTGCGTCTTGAAGGAGAATACCTACCATAGTGATTGAATGATTTAGTTTAGTTTAGTTTAGTTCAGAGATACAGCACGGAAACAGGCCTTCAGCCCACCGAGTCCTCGCCGACCAGCAATCCCCTGCACACTCGCACCATCCGACACACACTAGGGACAAGTTACAATTGTACCAAAGACAATTAACCTACAAACCTGCTCGTCTTTCGAGTGTGAAAGTAACCGGTGCACCCAGAGAAAACCCACATGGCCACAGGAAAATGTACAAACTCCGTACAGACAGCACCCATAGTCAGGATTGAACCCGGGTCCCTGGCGCTGTAAGGCAGCCACTCTACCGCTGCGCCACCGTGATGAAACTGGTTTGTGGAATGAAACTCTGAAATACTTGTGATCAGGCAGCTTCAAGAAAGTAGGCAACGCGTATGTTTTTGGATGTATAAATATAATAACATCTGCACAGTGTATCATGAACAGTGTAGTTTCCTTCCCTATCTTTCCTTTAGACTTTAGACTTGAGAGATACAGCCTGGAAACAGGCCCTTCGGCCCACCGAGTCCATGCAGACCTGCGATCCCCGCACACTGACACTATCCTATACACTAGGGACAATTTACAATTTTACCGAAGACAATTAACCTACAAACCTGTACGCCTTTGGAGTGTGGGAGGAAACCGGAGCACCCGGAGAAAACCCACGGGGAGAATCGCAGGAAAAGTCACAGTGAGAATGTACAAACTCCATGCAGTTGGCATACATTGTCAGCATCTAACCCGGCACTCTGGCGCTGTAAGGCACCAATTCTACCGTGGCACCACTGCGCCACCCCTATCTAATTGGGACATTGCATTGGGAGGTTACTGATTGAACTCCATAAAAAAGAACACAAAAGTGTAAGGTCAGTTTATACTGTTAGGCAAAACCATTGTGCCAACTGTAGTGTTGACTCTTTCACATATTTTCCATCTAAAGAGACATCCAAATGGCTATCCTCTTTACACAATCCAATCCAATTTCCCGTAATTTCCAAGCAAACCCTTAAATCTCCTTCCCGAAGGACCTGGAGATGTAGATATCAAGCGAACATTTTTTAAAAGGTGGCACAGTGGCACAGAGGTAGGTAGAGGTGCCGCTTTACAGTGCCAGGGTTTGATCATGCTCATCATTGTGGGTGCTGTCTATACGGAGTTTATACATTCTCCCAGTGACTAGGTAGGTTTTCTCTGGGAGCTCCGGTTTCCACCCACACTCCAAAAATGTGCAGGTTTGTAGGTTAATTGGCTTCAGTAAATTGTAAATTGTCCCCAGTGTGTAGGATAGTGTTCGTGTGCGGGGTGATCACTGGTCGGCGCGGACTTGGTGGACCAAAAGGCCTGTTTCCGCATTGTAGCTCTAAAGTGTAAAGATTAATAGTTGCATTGTTTATTGCAATGAAAGACATGCTAACCTGAAGGAAAGATCATAGGCTGCGTTTTAATCAGTTTGCAGCCTTTATTTTCTAGGTACAATCCGTATATTCATCCATTCTCAATGAGTGCACTATTCCTGATTCTTCCTCTTTTTTCCATGGAAGAAATATTGAATATTCGTCCTTCACAACTTAGCTACATGTGTACAGGGTGAATCCTCTGGCAGCAGGCTAATAACGAGGTAATGGGGGATGTCTTAGACTGCTAGTACTAGCTCCTTGACGATGCACACTAACCACAGAGTCTGATGACATGAGAAACAATTGCCATGCCTTTCTTTATAATTTATATTTATTGGTTTGCAAGTTAGAAAACTAGGGAATACATTTCTTTCTAATATTTTTTGTCTATCATCAACACATGTTTCAATTGTCGAGCAGTTCATACCTTATGTAAAATCATACAAACTTGAAAACACTCACCTCCAGATTCAGAAATAGTTTCTTCCCAGGTGTTATCAGGCAACTGAACCATCCTCTCATCAGCCAGATTGCAGTCCTGATCTCCCACCTACCTCAATGGAGACCTGTGAACTTTCTTTATTCGGAGTTTATCGGACTTCATTGAAATATCTTTGCACCAAATGTTATACCCATTATCCTTTATCTTTGCACTGTGGATGGGTTGACTGTATTTATGTTTTAGTCTTTTTTACCAAATTGTTTGCAAACAAAAGCTTTTCACTGTATCTCGGCACACATGACACTAATAATAAACTAAACTAAATTAAACTAAATGGGGTGGCTCGATGGTGCAGCGGTAGAGTTGCTGCCTTACAGCGCTAGAGACCCGGGTTCGATCACGACTACGGGTGCTGTCTGTACGGAGTTTGTACGTTCTCCCTGTGACTGCGTGGGTTTTCTCTGGGTGCTCCGGTTTCATCCCACATTCCAAAGACGTACAGTTTGTAGGTTAATTGGCTTGGTATAAATATAAATTGTCCCTAGTGGGTGTAGGGTAGCGTTAATGTGCAGGGATAGCTGGTCGGTGCGGACTCGTTGGGCCGAAGGGCACATTTCCAAGCTGTATCTCTAATCTAATCTAATAATCTAATTTAAAGATTTAGACTTAGACTTAGACTTAGATTCCTTTATTGTCATTCAGACCTTTCGGTCTGAACGAAATTTCGTTGCCTGCAGTCATACTTATAATAAATAACAAAACACACAATAAACACAAATTAACATCCACCACAGTGAGTTCACCAGGCACCTCCTCACTGTGATGGAGGCAAAAGTCTTAAAGTCTCTGTCTCTTCCCTCTTTGTTCTCCCTCTGCGCTGAGGCGATCCAGGCTTCTGACGTTGTGACCCCGCCGGGTGATGGTAAGTCAGTCCCGCGGTTGAATCCGTGCTCCGTCCGCGACGGGCCGGTTCAAACTCCGCGGCCCGGGGTGGCCGAAGCTGCCGCCCTCCAGTCCAGCGGACGCAGCTGTAGTTGCGGGAGCCCCAGAAAAACAGGTCGCCCACCTGTGACCTGCGAGCTCCCGACGATGTCGTCCACCGAACTAAACTAATAAACTAAAGTAAATAAAACCTGTGGAGAAAAACAGAAGTGATATTTTAGATGGGTCACGAAGATGATTAGGTTGAAACTTTGAAGTTTCAAGTTGCTTTAAGTGACCATCAGCTGGCCATTTAGCCATAAAGGTATTATTATTGATTTAGCCTTCCAGTAAAACCCAGGAAAGATGAATTTATTGCGACAATCTTTTGATGGCAATGAGACACGGGAGCCATTACATTGCATCATTTTTCTTTAAATGTCTTTAAGTCCAAGGGTTTGGGTTATCTGTGCTGAGTAACATCAGAATAAATTAAATCAGTGGGGGCAGAGAAAGTTCACAGAAAGCTTTCCTCATTTCCTTGGGCAGTAGCTTTCAAAGCTACTGTACAGGCAGTTGTGGGCTGTATGATGGATGAGAGCTGCTGGCTTTGTGACACAGTCTGTCACAGTGAAGACACTGAGCCTGCCCTGAACAACTGTTGCATGACACTCTCTATTCCAGGCAGTAACAAAGGGCACAACTTCTAACAGGGATGGAACAGCTTTGCCACATCTGTGATTGCTTTGGTGACCATGGGCTATTTAGTCGAGGTATATGATACCATTTCCTGTTTTCTGTAATTAAAAATCAACCCCGCTTTTTGAATGCAGATTTCAAAAAAGCAAAGGCCTCCATATGTCACTGAAAGCTTGTCTAGCAGCCTGAGACATGCCAAGTCATTAGTTCCCCTGTGGGCAACATATTGGCTGCCAGCATCTTGCTTGTGATATGCTTTTACAATGAAGCTCTCGGCAGCAAAACAGCCTGAGCGATAGTCCAGGGATAGTTTCCTGTCCTCAGGCTTCTCAATGCCTTATGGCTCAAACCCCTGGCAACAGGCTACTCCAGAGGACAGGTAGTTTATATTAGGCTTGAGACTTCAGAGATGCAGCGTGAAAACAGGCCCTTTGGCCCACCGAGTCCACGCCAACCAGCGATCCCCATACACTAGCACTTTCCTACAGACCAGGGACAATTTTACAATTGTACTGAAGCCAATTAACCTGCAACCTCGTATGTCTTTGGAGTGTGGGAGGAAACCAGAGCACCCAGAGAAAACCCAGCCAGTCACAGGGAGACCTCACAGACAGCACCCGTAGTCAGGATCGAACTCGTGTCTCCAGCGCTGTAAGGCAGCAACTCTACCGCTGCGCCACTGTGCCCCCCTTCTACTATAACATTTACAGTGGAAGCCAGCCACACTACATCGGTGTTGCCAGCACTTAAAAGCCTAAGCTATAGGGAGAGCGCCAACCAGGTTGGGCAGGCTACAACTTTATTCCTTGGAGGGCACAAGGCCGAGGCGCATCTTATAACGGTGTACAAAATCATGTGGGGAATAGATATGGTACATGCACAGTCTTTTACCCAGAATAGGGCAATCAAGAACCAAAGGACATAAGTTTAATGGAGGCAATGGAGGCCAATTCAGTAAGTAAGTAAGTAAGTTTATTGGCCAAGTATTTACATACAAGGAATTTGCCTTGATGCTCCGCCCACAAGTAACAACATGACATACAGTGACAGTTATGAATGACTCAGAAAACACTAAACATTAATAATAATAAGACATTAATGATAAAACACCATTGATCAAGCATGTGAACCAACAAAATACCAGATCAAAGGGAGGCTACAGATTTTTGGCTGTTGAGTAGAACAACTACTCGTGGATAAAAACTGTTTTTATGTCTGGCTGTGGCAGCTTTGACAGTCCGGAGTCTCCTTCCAGAGGGAAGTGATTCAAAGAGTTTGTGGCCAGGGTGAGAGGGGTCAGAGATGATCTTGCCCGCTCGCTTCCTGGCCCTTGCAGTGTACAGTTCATCAATGGAGGGAAGGTTGCAGCCAATAACCTTCTCAGCTGATCGGACGATTCGCTGCAGCCTCCAGGTGTCGTGCTTGGTGGCTGAGCCAAACCAGACCATGATGGAGAAGGTGAGAACAGACTCTTCGATGGCCGTGTAGAATTGGACCATCATTCACTGGATGTTTTCAAGAGAGTTAGATTTAGCTCTTCGGGCTAACGGAATCAAGGGATGTGGGGAAAAATCAGGCATGGCGTACTGATTTTAGATGATCAGCCATGATCATATTGAATGGCAGTGCTGGCTCAAAGGGCCGAATGGCCTACTCCTGCACCTATTTTCTATGTTTCTATGTTTCTATTTAATAGGACACTGAGGGACAACTTTTTCACTCAGAGGGTGGTGGGTGTATGGAACGAGCTGCCAGCGAAGGTAGTTGAGGCAGAGACTATAACAACATTTAAAAGACACTTGGGCAGTAAAGTGGATAGGATACGTTTAGAGGGGTATGGGCCAAACACAGGCAGATGGGACTAGTTTAGAAGGGGCACCTTGGTCTTTATGGGCAAATTGAGCTGAAAGTTCTGTGCTGTATGAATCTTTGACTATGATCATCAGCTAAAGCCCTGTGATGTAGGTGAAGAGGACATGATACTTTGATTGTTAAATAGCTACGGCCCCTGCAGCAGACGGCTTCTGGAGGGCCGCTAAGAAGCCAGAGCCTGGGCCTCGTGGGTTGACGAAGCCCGCGGCAAGGGTCCCTGGGTTTGCGGAGCCCACGGCTGGGGCCTGGGTCGGTGCCACGGAAGCTTCTGGAGTGGAGAGGCCGGTGTGGCGGCCGACGATGGCGCTGACCGACGGTGGAAGATGGACACGTGGAAGTGAGGACGTCGCTGCCAAGGGAAGGAACAAAGGTGGAACTGACGTGGGGGGAATGCCGTGAGGTAGGGGGAAGAACAATGGACAATGGGGACCTGGCGTGGGGGGAACGCCATGAGGAAGGGAGAACAATGGAAGACCTGGCACGGGGGTAAATTTGTAAGCACCCTTTATAAGCAACTATTTGCATACCTTGGGTGTGCAAGCAAAGAATTTCACAGTGGCTTGTCACATGTGACAATAAAGTATTCAATTCAATTAATGCTGAGAACTACATTCTGCACCCTTTACTCCATTTATTGTGCTTGAGTTTGATTTGATCGTATTCATGTGCGGTATATCTAATCTGCTTGGATAGCATGCAAATCAAAGCTTTTCACTGTACCTCGGTGCACGTGGCAATATTAAATCTCAACTTCCACCTTAACCTAACTGGCTCAATGCTGACTCAGTTTTACCAATTCTAATCCCAAACAAATGCTGGTGGGGTGGGATGTTTTTGATCTGAAGGGTTCCTATAATTCTTTTTTATTTTTTTTATTTTTATTTATTAGAAGTACATTACATTAGAACCACATACATTAGTACTCGTCATTTATATCTTCTTACAATTAATGTACTCCATTTATTTTTTACACTAGAAAAGGAAAAGATTGAAAGAAAGAAGAAAGTGAAGGAAAAAGTGAAAGTGTAGAAAATGTGACAACAAAAAAGGACGAAGACCCTATAAGAGCAAAATTAAAAACAAAAGAAAAAGAGAAAGAGGAAAAAGTGAGAAACAAATATTTTTATGAGCATTACGTAAATGGGACATACCAACTCTTCAACTATCATCCCCCCTTACCTGACCTCAAATTTTTTTTTTTTAAGTACTTTTGCACCCTATATTTATAATAATTCTATAAATGCAGACCACGTCAGGTGGAAGTGATCTGGTTTACCTGCTAGGAGGAGTCTTATCTCTTCTAGGTGTAATGTTTCAAACATATTTGAAATTCACATATTTATAGTTGGGTTCCTATAATTCATGGGACCTTTTGCCTCCTGGTGCTGTTGCCCATTTACTGGCAGAGTAGAGGTGGAGAATATCAACATCTTTGCCTGGCCAGAGCAACTCTTGCTATTCTGACCCAGTGCCACCGTCAGAGAACAGTCCTTCATGGCCAAGTTAAGACTCTACATTTTTAATAACTTTGTTTCGTTCAGTTTTATTGTCACATGTTTCGAGGTACAGTGAAAAGCTTTTGTGTTACATGCTATCCCGTCAGCAGAAATACTATGCATGATTTCAACCGAGCTGTCCACAGTGTACAGATACAGGATAAAGGGAATAATATTTAGCGCAAGATAAAGTCTAGTAAAGACCATTTACAGATAGTCTCCAATGAGGTAGATGGTAATTCATGACCGCTCTGCAAATGTTGATAGAATGGTTCAGTTGCCTGATAACAGCAGGGAAGTAACTGTCCCTGAATCTGGAGGCGTGCATTTTCACTCTACTGTATTTCTTGCCTGATGGGAGAGGGGAGAAGAAGGAGTGATTGAGGTGAGACTGGTCCTTGATTATGCTGGTGGCCTTGCTGAGGTAGCATATAGTGTAGATGGAGTCAATGGAAGGGATAATTTGCAAAGGGTAATTAACCTACAGACCTGCATGTCTTTGTAATGTGCAAGGAAATCGGAGCACCCAGAGAAAACCCACGTGGTCCCAGGGACAATGTACAAACTCCGTACAGAGAGCACATGTAGACAGGATCAGACCTGGGTCTCTGGCGCTGTGAGCCGCCACTCTACTGCTGCATCACCGTGCTGCTTGGTCTCGAACGAATGACATAATTATGAGTTTTCTAACAGGGAGGGAACGAGCCTGTGATGCTTCTGCAAGAGCTTCTTTGTACCCATATCTCACGATAAACTCGACTTGGCTTGAGGCACGAGACAAGCAACGGTTTGTGCAATAGAGCACACTGGTGATGACACTATTAGTTACTGTTCTGGAGTCATGAAGCACACTCTTCGACTCCAAGAAGCATGAACAAAGGATATTGGTTGCTCACAAAAACGGAAAATACTGGAAACACTCAGCAGCTCATACTGCATCCGTGGAAAGAGAACAGAGTTAGCATTTCAAGTCACAGACCTGATCTGGAACATTAACCTTGTTTCTCTCTCCATGGATGCTGCCTGACCTGCTGAACCGGTGAGAAACTTAAGGGCCTGTCCCACTTGGGTGTCATTTGCGCGTCACGCGAAGATTTCGTGAATCACAAAATCGTGGGGCGCCGTGTGCGTCCGCGCGTCACTGCCTACGCCACCACGTCTCACCATGCGCACGTAATGCACGCCATGCACGGGTCACGTGCAAGTCACGACAAGTTCATGACGCGTAAATGATGTCATGTCGTGCGTCGTGATGCGTAAATTATGTCGCGTAAATGACGCACAAATAACGCCCAAGTGGGACAGGCCCTTCAGTGATTCATTTGAGTCCTACCCACCACTCTCTCCACAGTTTCATTGCTGCTGTCTTAATATCACGTTGCTTGTCTCGTGCCCCAACCTCTTCCCTCTGCATTTAACTCACTGAAGACCTCGAGAGATTGACAAATTCTTGATTAGTACGGGTGTCAGGGGTTATGGGGAGAAGGCAGGTGAATGGGGTGAAGAGGGAAAGATAGATCAGCCATGATTGAATGGCGGAGTAGACTTGATGGGCCGAATTGCCTTATTCTGTTCCTAGAACTTAAGAACTTTCTCATTAGGAAGGCATTTACTTGGAAGATAAACACTGTAGGAAAGTCCATTCAGCCCATCTGGAGAAATAAACAGACCCATGCAATCCCCGTTTTTACTGTTTTTAGTTAGTTTGATGATTTCAGGGGTTCATATTAATTCCAATTGCACGGTCTGTACATATCTTTGCCTCTGCGGTGGAAGAGTAGATGGGATGGCCATGTAAACAAGTTGCTGATGTGCTCTATACAACTTGGTGCTTTCACCACTGATCAATGCCACCCCCATGCACTTTCTAAAGCTTCCTCTGTCACCCTTGTTCTCTAATTACTGTTCTTACCTCAATTTAAGCCCAGATCTCTAATGCCTGACCATTGATCCAGCTCAAAATACTCTGTTTCCTTGCAGTAAATTATTACAGTGTGCACTCAGGCTCCTAAAATATGCTTTGAACTTTTGTACGTCACTTTGATTTTGTTACCAGTGCAAAATAGGAATGGTTAAGTGCCTCATGTTGTGCTCTTTAATTTACATTATTATATCACGATGTTTTGTGTACTTCTTCAAACTTTGCTTCATCTCCACAAACTCCACAGTTGACACTGCTTACCCACAGTTAAGAGAGTCAAGAAAGTTTAAGTGTCATACGTACCAAAACAGAACAATGACATTCTTGCTTGCAACAACACAACAGACCCGTAAACACAGTACTCAATAGCTAAGATAAAAATCTAACAAAAAAAGTAAGTGTAAAAAATAATGCAGCCAATAAAGTGCAAAACACAACAAAGCCCAAAGTCCCTCGGGCAACAAAGACAGGTCACAGTTGTCTGACGGTTGGTGTTCGTAGTTTTCAATGGCCTGATGTTCCTTAACCTGGATGTCACAGTTTTCAGACTGATCTCAGAAAGTAGAGTCGGCATATTTCTCAACAAAAATGACCAAAACCATCTGTATCTTCTTGACCACTATCATCCTGGTGCCAAAACAAGCAAGACCTCATGCCGCCATGACTACTGTCCAGTGGCCCTGACATGCAACATCATGAAATGCTTCGAGTAGCTGGTTATGGCACACATTAAATCCAGACTACCAAGCAGGCTTGATCCACCGCAGTTCGCCAACCACTACAACAGGTCTCCTTGGCCCTACACTCATTCCTGGAACACCTGGATAACTGAATTAATCTCAGGGTGGCACGGTGGCACAGCAGTAGAGTTGCTGCCTTACAGCACCAGAGACCCAGGTTCGATCCTGACTACGGCTGCTGTAGTTACCAGTAGTTTGTACGTTCTCCCCGTGGCCTGCGTTTGTTTTTCTCCGGGTGCTCCAGTATCCTCCCACACTCCAAGGATGTACAGGTTTGTAGGTTAATTAGCTTCGGTAAAATTGTAAATTGTCCCGCGTGTGTGTAAGATAGTGTTAGTGTGCGGGGATCGATGGTCAGTGCGGACTAGGTGGGCGTAAGGGCCCTTTCTGCACTGTATCTCTAAACTAGACTAAGTTATACAAGAAAAGGAATGGAGATAAGGCAAGCCAATTTGGTATTGGTATTGGTTTAGTACCGCGATACAGTGAAAAGTTTTTGTTTGCGTGCTATCAAATTAAATCAGATAATATTCTACATGACTACAATCATTGAGTAATGGGACTGCTTACCAACCACATATGACAACTGCAAAATCCAGGAGGTCTTTTATGTGTTTTTACAGAGAAGGAACATTTTATGTAATATGTGTTTTGGAGTTGGTTGAAGTTTAGTTTAGGGATATAGCATGGATAGAGGCCCTTCGGCCCACCGAGTCCACGCCAACCAACAATCACCCATACACTAGGTCTACGCTGCACACTACGGGCAATTTACAGAAGCCAATTAACCTACAAACCTGCACGTCTTTGGAAACCAGAGAAAACCCATATGGTCACAGGGAGAACAAGCAACTCCACACAGACAGTACCCAGGATAGAACCTGCTTCTCTGGCACTGAGAGGTAGCAACTCTACCGCTGCACCACCGTGCCGCCCCTCAAGATACTTGTAGCCATTTCTGACCTTGAGGGATTCGAGTGGATTGAGGCTGAGATTGTCTAACACACTCCTAAATCTAACCTGAAAGAAAATCTTACATTTCCAATTGAAGATACTTGAAGAATGAATATTTTAAAGGTAGTCCAAGGCAATAATAGCTTGACAGCATTTGGACCTTGACTCCCTGAAAGTGGAAACACAAGTAGATATAGTGGTAATGAAGGCATGTGGTAGACGCACGTTCATTCATCAGAACATTGAATATAAGAGTCAGGAAATCACGATGCAGTTTTATAGGATTTTGGTGAGGCCACATTTGGAGTGTTGCGTGCAGTTCTGGTTGTCCCATTACAGGAAGTACCTGCAGCCTTTGGAAAGGGTGCAGAGGAGGTTTACCTGAATGATGATAGGCGCAAAATGCTGGAGTAACTCAGCGGGACAGGCAGCATCTCTGGAGAGAAGGAATGGGTGACATTTCGGGTCGAGACCGTTCTTCAGACTGAATGATGCCTGGATTAGGGGATATTAGCTGCAAAGAGACGTTGCACGGACTTGGATTGCTTTCCCTGGAATGCCCAAGGTTGAGGGGAGACCTGATAGGAGTGCAGAGATTTATGAAAAGGTAGATGGTCAGAATGGAAATATCACATATGGGAGGGCATAGCTTTAACATGAGAGTGGCAATGTTTAAAGGAAATGTGCGGGGCTGTTTCTTTTCACAGAGGGTGATGAGTGCCTGGAACGTGCTGTCAGGGGTGGTAGTGACTGAATGCATATATGAGAGTGGCATTTAAGAGATTTTCGGATAGGCACCTAGTTATCCCCTCCCCCTCTCCCGCCACCCACATTCCCTCCTCTAGCTTTACAATTCGCAACTCTTCAATCATTTTGACTCATCCTTTCGGTTTTAATCTCTTGCCTTTGTTCCAACCTTCAGTCTGTCAAAGCCCTCCCCCTCACCTGTGTTTATCTATTACCTACTACACTTTCTCTTGCCTCTCCGCACTGTCAGCTTTATTTCCTCATCCCCCCCCTCCCCACAATCAGTCAGAAGAAGGGTCCCGATCCGAAACGTCACCTATCCATGTTCTTCAGAGATGCTGCCTGACCCGCTGAGTTTTTCCTGTACTTTGTGTCCTTGTGACTCAAGTCCTGAGTTGCCCAAGTTTGACAAATCTCTCTCTGAATCTTTTCTATCCATGTACTTATCCAAATGTCTTTCCAATGTTCTTATTGACTTTCATTCAAGTGTCCTGGTAAGACTATCAATTGGAAGACAATGGGGACCCGGCGTGGGGGGACCGCTGTGAGGGATGGTGGGAGAACATAGGGGGGCTCGCTGTGGGGGAGGTGTGGGGGGGGGGGGTCACTCTAGTTTACAATCCTCTGACCAGGGGATAAGTCTGTGTTCCTTTGCTTGTTCCGGTGAAGGCGCAGTACACACGGCAGCCAGTCAACAGTCGCTTGCCTGTCTTTCTATTTTTGTTTTCATTTTCAATTTCAAGTTTTTGTGTATCTTGTTGTGTGTTTTATCAGATCACATTGTTATATTCTGGGCGGCAAGATGAAGAACAAGACTTACACACTTGTTGCCTGGATCATGAGAGAGAGATTTATTACCCAGCATTTCCTGCTTATATTGAACACCAACTCATTAACATACACATGAATATGTATGAATACATCACACTGAACTCCTTTTTTAAATATTAAATCTAAGTATTCAGTTACAATTTTGTTGTTGTGATACTTGATTTAAACCAGTATTTATTTTACATATCTACACATTTTTGTTTTACTTGTGCAGTGAGGTATTTAACTTACAAAACTAACCTGACTACTGGTTTACTGGTCGTCGAACATTAACAGGTGTAACGGGCTTAGGTGTTGACCCAACTGTAGGCTTATTTGGCTCTGTTTTAGTACCCTGACTTTGACCAGAGGAATCTGTTTCTTTGTCTGTTCTAACTGAACGTTGTGTTTCAATCACAGTGGTCTCCTCCGACTCACTTTCAGATAAAAACTCCAGGATTAGGACCATGCTCAATTTTTGGTTCATCTTTGCCTGGAATCTTTTGATCAACATGAACACTTTTGATCCTATCTCCAATTTCAACTAAGTATATTTTTGTTCCATACACTTCCACTATTTTCTCAACATCCCATTTGTCTCGACTGGACTTGATGGGAGGACTGAGAACACATTACTTGTTCATTTGGCTTGAAGTTCCTATCCTTTTTGTGGGAGTCAAAATGGCATTTTTGACTTAACTGTTTTTGCTCAACTCTCAAGGCCAAATTGGGTTGAACTAGACTTAAGCGTATTCTTAGCCTACTCTTCATCCTTCATGCAGGTGAGTAACCCGTTGTGTTTTGTGTGTTTCTGCACTTCAGCACTTAGTCAATGCCTTCTATGTTCTGTTGTGCTGAAGCAAAGCAAGAATTTCATTGTCCTATCAGGGACACATGACAATAAACTCACTTGAACTTGAACTTGAACTAACCAAACGATGTTTCATGTTGAACTTCGAACTACCCTACAAAACCTGTTTCTTGAGAGGATCTTTGACAACTCTAACGACCTTTCCGCCACCCCGTTGGAGGCTGGATGGTATGGGGGAACAAGTGTGTGCTTTACACCATTCCACTGTATGAACTCTTTGAACCGCTCTGAACGAAACTGAGGCCTGTTATCAGAAACAAGTTCTTCCGGTAAACCATGGCATGCAAAAATTGATCTCAACTCATCTATGGTACACTCAGTAGTAGTGCTTGACCCCATATGCTTAACCTCAATCCATTTGGAATGACTATCTACAAGTACCAGAAAGCGATCATTACCCTTTTCACAAAAATCAACATGAACTCTCTCTGAAAAGGTCTACTTGGCCATGACCAGGGTTGCTGTGGTGTTTTTGGTGGTTTACTCCGGCAATTTTGGCAGATACATAGATACATAGATACATAGAAAATAGGTGCAGGATTAGGCCATTCGGCCCTTCGAGCCTGCACCGCCATTCAATATGATCATGGCTGATCATCCAACTCAGTATCCCGTACCTGCCTTCTCTCCATACCCCCTGATCCCCTTAGCCACAAGGGCCACATCTAACTCCCTCTTAAATATAGCCAATGAACTGGCCTCAACTACCCTCTGTGGCAGAGAGTTCCAGAGATTCACCACTCTCTGTGTGAAAAAGTTTTTCCTCAACTCGGTCTTAAAGGATTTCCCCCTTATCCTTAAGCTGTGACCCCTTGTCTTGAACTTCCCCAACATCGGGAACAATCTTCCTGCATCTAGCCTGTCCAACCCCATAAGAATGTTGTACGTTTCTATAAGATCCCCTCTCAATCTCCTAAATTCTAGCGAGTATAAGCCAAGTCTATCCAGTCTTTCTTCATATGAAAGTCCTGACATCCCAGAAATCAGTCTGGTGAACCTTCTCTGTACTCCCTCTATGGCTATAATGTCCTTCCTCAGATTTGGAGACCAAAACTGTACGCAATACTCCAGGTGTGGTCTCACCAAGACCCTGTACAACTGCAGTAGAACCTCCCTGCTCCTATACTCAAATCCTTTTGCTATGAAAGCTAACATACCATTCGCTTTCTTCACTGCCTGCTGCACCTGCATGCCTACTTTCAATGACTGGTGTACCATGACACCCAGGTCTCGCTGCATCTCCCCATTTCCTAATCGGCCACCATTTAGATAATAATTTGCTCACCAGTGACTCGATGTCACTGTCAATACCAGGCCAATACACAAAACTTCTGGCAATTGACTTCATGCTTACTATGCCAGGATGTTCGGCATGAAGTTCATTCAAAATTTTGTTTTTCAAACACTCTGGTGCAACCACTCTGCAACCCCACTTAATGTATCCCTGCTCACATGATAATTCATGGCGTTAATTATGGAAAGGCTTCAGCTCTGAGTTCAGATCTGAGTTCAATCCACGATCGATTTCAGTTCAACCGTTCAATGTCTGTTCATAGACCCTCTTCAGCACATTGTCTTTCTCTATTTCTGCTGCAATTTCTGTTGCAGTCACTGGAAAGTCTTCATCTACAACTTGCAGTGTGTAGATTGAGTTCTCACTTCCCACGTCAGAGTTCTCATGGGACAACCGGGACAACGCAACTGCAACTGCGTTGCACTTGGAGCTTCTATACTCCACCTTGTAGCCATACTGGGACAGTAGAATTGCCCAGCACTGTATCCTTGATGTCGCTGTGGAAGGTATAGCTGACATGGGACCAAGTATCACGAATAGTGGCTTGTGATCAGTCACTAGGGTGAATGGTCTGCCGAGAAGAAACTGATGGAATTTCTTGAATTCGAACACGATGCTGAGTGCTTCCTTTTCTATCTGTGCATAGTTGCGCTCACTCGGTGATAGGGTGCGGGATGCAAACGCAATAGGCTTTTCCTGCCCGTCATTCATTACGTGGGAGATCACTGCACCTACACCATAACTTGAAGCATCACAAGCAAGTTTCATCCCACGTGTCGTATCGAAGTGAACAAGGAGTTTGTCACTTGTCAAGTTTTCCTTGCAGATGTCATATGCACGTCGCTGTTTCTTTCCCCACGTCCATTTCACATCTTTTTGTAGTAGATGATGTAGTGGCTTTAGCATAGTTGCTAAATCTGGAAGGAATCATGCATAGAACTACACCATCCCAAGGAATGATCATAGCTCTGACACATTGTTGGGTTTTGGAGCATTCACTATTGCTTCAACTTTCGCCTTCACAGGGCGAAGTCCGTTGGCATCTACTTTGAGTCCAAGGTAGACCACCTCTGACTGCGCAAATGCACATTTACTTTGTCGCAGTTAACATTGTGGCAGTTGAGTCATGTGAGAACTTGCTGGAGGTTTTCCAGATGTTCTACCTCTATATCAGTAGGTCATCCTGGTTGCACACACAGTGTGGAATGCCTTGTAGCATTTTGTCCACGGCAGACTGAAAGATTTTCGAGGAAGATTTCACACCATAGGGCAGCTTTGTATATGAATACAAGCCCCTTATGTGTGTTGATAGTCAGGTACTGCTGACTTTCCTTGTCGACATTGAGTTGGGCGCAAGCGTGAGACAAATCCAGTTTAGTGAAGACTCTTGCTCCGCTAAGTTCTGCGAATAGATCTTGCGAGGTTGCTAACGGATATTGTTCGTCATCAATGGCTTGGTTGATTGTGACCTTGTAGTCACCGCATAGTCGAACAGTTTTGTCGGTCTTGGGTACGGCCACAATTGGCGTTGCCCAGTTACTTTGGTCTGTCTTCACGAGTACTCCATTCCATTCCAACCTGTCGAGTTCTTCCACCATTTTGTTGCTTTAGTGCATATGGTACAGGTCTTGGTCGACAATACACAGGTTTCACATCTTGCTTAAGTCGAATGTGTGCAGAGTACCCTGTTATTCCCATGTAACTGTCGGCAAATATTTCTGCATGTTTGCTTATGACCTTTTCAAGACGTGATTTGGACAAATCGATGCTGAAAATGTTCTTCCAGTCTAACTCAGCCAATGTTTTCCAAGGAGGGTTGGTTTATATCTGTAGCTGGCCACTATGATGGGCAGTGTTACTGACTGACCATTATGCTGAACTTTACAGTTCGTTTGTCCGCATGTCTCCAAAACTTCGCCCGAGTAGGTTCTCAGCTTGACCTTACTCTCAAACAATGGTGTTTGTGGGAACTTTGTTTCGCACAGGTCTTTGCTCATGACCGAACAATCTGCTGCCGTGTCAATACACATATTGCTTAACTGTTCATTAATCAATAGTTTAGTTCGAAAGTCCTTGCCTTGGCTGGTTGTAGGCTTATCGATGTTGGTTGCATAAATGGTGTACAACCCAAGTTCATTTCCATCTGGGTTCACCTCCTAGTAGTGAACTCCTCTCTGGTGTTGTTGCTTGATTCCCGCAGGTTGTTGGTTTCCTGCTTTAAGCTTAGCCCAACATGCTGAGGCAATATGGCCTTTCTTCTGGCACTTGGCCATTTGGAACTGACAAAATTGGGATGAGTGATTACCGTTGCAACGATGACAACTGGCTGAACTCTGCTTCCCGCCATACTTTGGTTTTGGTTTAACGCCTGTTGGTTTGGCCATAGGCACTGCCTTGTGACTGTAAACGGCCACTGCAGTCTGCGGTGGACGAAACTTGATGCCATCTCCATTGTGGTAGCAATCTTGCATGCTTTCTTGAATGTAAGATCTGGAGTGTTCATGAGTTTGGACTGAATTCTTTCATCCACAAGACCACAAACAAATCTGTCGCGCAGTGTGCGTCCGAGAAAGGTTCCAAAGTTACGGTGCAAATTTATAGCTTTCTGAAATTTCCAGATACTTTGGGTTGAAGTGCTCCTCCAATTTCTTCATAATGTCATTGAATGGCACGTCTTTTGCCTTTATGGGCACAAGGAGATTCACGAGTGTGCCGTACACTTCAAGACCGATCTCCGTGAGCAGAATCATTTTCATGCATTGACAAACGGCTTTATTTGTTTCAGTCAATACCTCTCCTTCACCGCTAATCTCCATTATGTTGTTTGCCGTGAAAAACATGTTTGCTCTCTCCATATAGGAGCTGAACGGCTCTCTACTCTTTTCAAAAGTGCCAAGGTTTCTGGTGTAGCCCGTGGACGCGTTATCGTGTCGTTCTCTTTTTTTAAAGTCCGTTCAAACACCCCAGTTTCCTGTATGTTCTGGTGTAGCAATTCACCGAAAAAACATAGCTGCAGAAAAGCTATACAGCTTGAGGAACTCGACAAAAAAAAACTAAAATCCTATACAATCCCAAGGACTCCATCTTACCCCATTGACACAACATAGAGATAGCCTGACAAACTCTCAACGATTTGTACAGCTGCTGTTTTAAACTACAGTCCCATACCCAGAAGGATATGTGGCCTATCGTGTCCAGCTCACAAACAACTGTGACACAACTTCGTATTTGCTGTTTAAAATGTTAAACAATACTGTTGCAAAACAGTTCTGCACTGTATGATGAGTTCACAAACTCTATCCCGTCCTCGTCGCCAAATTTGTTATATTCCGGACGGCAGAATGAATAACAACTTACACGCAGGTTGCCTGGATCACGAGAGAGAGATTTATTACTCAGCATTCCCTGCTTATATTGAACACCAACTCATTAACATATACATGAATGTGTATGAATACATCACACATATCATATCGTAGGATGAGGGGTACATTGAAATTTATCGAATAGTGAAAGGCCTATGTGAATGTGGAGTGGATGTGGAGAGGATGTTTCCACTAGTGGGAGAGTCTAGGACCAGAGGCCATGATCTCAGAATAAAGGTTCAAAGGTTCAAAGGTTCTTTATTGGTCACATACACCTTAGGTGTAGTGAAATGCTTATTGCCAATGCAGCACATAAAACAAGAATACAACATAACAATAATAAAGAAATTAAACATCCCCCCACAATGGTTCCCATTATGAGGGAAGGCACAATGTCCAGTCCCCATCCCCATGTCCACCCATAGTCGGGCCTATTTTGACCTCCGCAGTCGCCTTTATGGAGGCCCAATGTTCCAGGCCCTTCTCACCGGATGATGGTGCTCCGGCGTCGGGAGAATCCTCACAGCGGCATGTGAAACCGGGAAAGGCCACTTCCTTACCGGAGACCGCGGCTTCCGAAGCCGACAGGCCGCGCTGGATGGAGCTCCACCACTGGCGATCTCGGCGAGAGATCCCAGGCTCCCGATGTAAAGTTCAGCGCCGCCGCCCGCAGCTGGCTGCTCCACAGACCCGCAGCTTCATGATGTTTTCTATCGGCGGTCTCAGCTCACCGGAGTTCCAGCGAGGCGACCCGGGCAAGGCATCACCCGCTCCGCGATAGCGCACCAGCCCTGTGCCACCGCCGAAGCCAAGGTTCTGGCCAGTCCCGACAGGAAACGCCGCTCAAGGCCCGCTGGTAGGCCGCGAGGACGGGTCGAAGGTGCTGCCCGGAGCAAAGCCGCCTGTCCGGCCAGGTAGGGACCCTGAAAAGCAGTTCCCCCCTTCCCCCCCCCACCCCCCACATAAAAAAGACTAGAGCTCCAGAAACAAAACACTATAACTCACTTAAATTTTTTTTTAAAGGTGAAAAAACGGACTGCTGCAGGCTGGGCAGCCATACCATACAGGACAGCACCCCAACCAATGGGGTTGGGACCTAACTTTAGAAACAAGATGAGGAGGAAGTTCTTTAGTCAGAGGGTGGTGAACCTGTGGAATTAATTGGCACAGACGGCTGTGGAGGCCATCAATGGGTACTTTTAAGGTGGAGATTCTTGATTAGTGTGGGTGTCAGAGGTTATGGGCAGAAGGCAGGAGAATGGGGTTGAGAGGGAAAGACAAATCATCCATGATTGAATGGTGAAGTTGACTTGATGGGCCGAATGGCCTAATTGTGCTCCTATCATTTACGAATATGAACATTGATGCATCAGTAGAGGGAATGATTCTAATGGCCAGCAGATACACAATGGGTCAGAATCATATTAGAAAAATTATCCAACAGTGCTCCGCTCTTGGTCACAATCAGGAAACATTCGTCAGACATCAGTTATGTTTGTCCTTTGTTCAATTCATAAAGGGGTTAAACATCTACCTCTTGTGTTTCACTGCAAGTCTTTCAAGCTGCTCACACCTGTGTGCAAGTAAACCAAGATGTATTGTAATCATTTAGATATCTTAGTGCGGCACCTCGGGCCACGCTTGTTGTATGAATTATTATGAAAAGCAGAGGCCAATTACCTCCGTGGCCATTTTTGCTGATATACTCCGTGTGAATTATGGTGAATCTCATTGAAACATATGGCTTTACAGAGCAATATGGTGACAGCTTCGTGTCTTATGGCATTCATCATTAGATGTAAAGAGTAACCCAGAGGAGCAAGAATCTCAGGCTGCCAGCACATCTTGCTGAAAACCATCTCGCACATTTGCTTCATTCCACTTCCATGTCTTTCCTCTGTGGCTGTGGTTGATGTTAGGGTTGATATTTAAGAAACACAACGCTATGGTATTTCCCACCGGGTGAATATCAGGCTATCGCAGATTATGATGGGAAGGAACTGCAGATACTGGTTTAAACCAAAGATAGACACAAAAAGCTGGAGTAACTCAGCGGGTCAGGCAGCATCTCTGGAGAAAAGGAATAGGTGATGTTTTGGGTCGAGGCACTTCTTCAGACGAAATCTGTTTCTCGATCCGAAATGTCTCCTATTCCTTTTCTCCAGAGATGCTGTCTGACCCGCTGAGTTACTCCAGCATATTGTGTCTGTGTTCAGGTTATGGTGGCATGGATTGGACCATCTGCTCCTCTCCTGTTTCCCTCTGTCTCTCACCCAGCCTGAGATCAATTTGACTGCTTCAATTCACCAGCATTTAATCCATTTCTGCAGCAAGTGCAAAACTGACAAGTTAAAGATGAAACTTGAAGTTTATCCTGCATTGTGCATTCATGTTTTTGATGAAGCAGATGGTTTGTGCCAAGCCTGTCTTTTTTATACGCCGGCTGTATTACTATTTTGGAAATCCAAGCAGCTGTGAAATTGGTTCGACTCTACATTCCAACGTACAACACGATCAGTGTGAGTTGTTCTTGAACGTGAAACAAAGGAAACTGGAGTTCCTCCCTGCTTTCTCTTTGGGTTGCTTTGAAGTGAGAGGGAAAGGTTGTCAAGTTGGAAAGGGTTCAGAGAAGATTTACAAGGATGTTGCCAGGACTCGAGGGTCCGAGCTCTGGGGAGAGGTTGAGCAGGCTGGGACTCTATTCCCTGGTGTGCAGGAGGATGAGGGGTGATTTTTTAGAGTATAAAATAGTAAGATTAAACGAGAACTTACCAGTTTGAAGTTTGATCTGTATTTTATGAGGAGTTACGATGAGGGATTACGTGAAGACCCCGTCCAGCACGCATGCGCGACATTCTTCAAAGCAGCGGTGTGGAATCACAGGAAACACAATAATTGAAATAAACATAGTAAAGAAAAGGAGAACTAAGATACCTGTTGATCTATATATTTGAGGGTGGGAGCGGAGGGCACGTAATCCCTCATCGTAACTCCTCATAAAATACAGATCAAACTTCAAACTGGTAAGTTCTCGTTTAATCTTACTATTTTACTTCGGAGTCACGTGAGTGACTTCGTGAAGACTTCAAAGCTCTGTGATTTCAAACCGTGTAACAGTTCATACTTCACTCGCTGCCGAAGTCATTCAAGGGAGGAAGTATGTTATCGTAATCAACCATAATCTGTTTGTAAACAATAATGGTATCTATTAAACAATAACAAAAGACAAAATGCTCCCCCGGGCTTAAATTATATAATTTTGCAGATTTTAAAACTCTTTCTGCAAATAACACAGGTTCTGCTAGCGGCTTGTGGTAGAACGTTTGGAACGTTTTCTCCATGTTCATTCTTTTAGCCGCCGATGTGGATGCTGCCCTGGTGGAGTGAGATGTATATACATCAGTATCTACTCCAGCAGCTCCCAGTACCTGCTTGAGCCATCTCGAGATGGTTTGGCTCGACACCCAACCTTGAGGTTTCTTGTGGCTGACCCATAAGGCTTTTTAATTTATTTATTTATTTATTTATTTATATATATATATATATATATTTTTTTTTTTCCTTCTCCCTCGAGAATCTCTTGTTGTGTTGATGTAAGTTAATAAGTGAGTCATGACACACAACCGTAGGTCAGGTGGGTATGCCCGGAAATCCATAACTAGGACTCAAGTTCCTGGCTTGCTCTGCTTTAGCAGCTCCTGAATGGTGAATGAGACCCGGTCTGGTGTTATAACCATGTTGTCCAGTCGCAGTAAGTGGAGGGACTGGACTCTTTGTGCTGAGACTAGTAGCATCAGCATGACCGTTTTCAGGGTTAGCTTTTCCAGGGTGAGAGACCTGGCTGGGGACCATCCCCTTAGGTATGTCAGGACCACACTGACATCCCAGATTTGTGTATACCTAGGTCTAAGAGGGTTGGAGTTGACGATACTCCTCATGAGTTTGATCACCAGCGGGTGAGACCCTATGGCCTGTTGTCCTGGCACCTGTTTTAAGTAGGCTGACAGCGCACGTCTGGCAGTATTGATGGCGCTGTAGCTCAATCCTTCATTATGGTGAAGGCTCCCCAGGAACTCCAGTACATTGGTTATGGTTGCAGATGAGTACGTTGTCCCAGTAGTCGAGCAGTATCTTTCCCACTTCCTGATGCTCGATAGGTATTGTTTCCTGGTGGACATACGGTGTCATCATGTTGATGGTCCTGTCAGACAATCCCAGTCCCAGCAGTGGTCTTTTGATAATCTGCAACCCAGTAGGTTAATTTTGGCATGGCATGGATGACTTATGCCTGATACAGGGTGCGTCAATAGGTCTGGGCTACTGGGAAAGGTCATAGGAGTGTCGATGACCATGTCGAGGACCACTGGGAATCATGGCTGTGTAGGCCAGTTGGTACTATCAAAATACCTGAAGCAGAGTCCATCTGTATTTTGCGTAGTACCCTACAGATTAAGGCAGAAGGGGAAAAAGCATAGAAGAAATCTGTCCCCCAGTTCAGCGCGAATGCATCTATCGCTGCTGCCTCAGGGTGTGGTTCCCAAGGGACATACATTGGTACGTGGTGATTTAGTCTGGATGCAAAGAGATTGATATCTGGTGTGCCATATTGGTTTGTAATTTTAGCAAAGCTCTAGGATTTAACATCCATTTGGTGTTTATCATTGAATTTGCATGACCTGGCACTGTATTTAGCTTACCTGGTAGGTAAGTTGCTGATAGCCAAATATGTCTATCGACCCACCATTACCAGATTGTGTTGACCCAATTGTCACATGATATCGATTTTATTCCGGCCATATGGTTAATATAGGCCACCACCGTGATATTTATCAATTTGTAAATGAACATGCAAGTTGTGCATATTCCTAGAATATGCTTTAAAACCATAAAACGCACCCAACATTTCCAAATAATTTATGCCCAGTGTTTGTAGTAAAGACGAGTCTAGGTTAGTCCATCTACCACCTGTGCTGGATATGGTATTAGTTGCTCCCCAGCCTTGAGCACTGGCATCTGTTTGTATAGTTAACGTTGGGTTATTGATGATGATAGGGCTGGAACTATGCCAAATGTGTTATATGCACCATTGTAACTCTGATATTGCTTCAATGGGTAGTTTCATGGATCTGTCAAAGTGACCTGCATGTCGTTTCAACGCCTGTACTTTTGCCCTTTGTAGGTGCTGATAGTGCAGGAGTCCAAATTGTGTAGCTGAAAATGCTGCTACCATTTTGCCAATTACTCTTGCCACTTGTGGGATGGTTGGTCGATTGCTTACCATTAAATTGTTGCACATCTGTGCCAATTCTGCTGCTTTACCTTTTGGCAACGTTACAGACATGTGGATTGAGTTAATTGAATCCCAGATAGTCCATAGTTGTGGATGGCGTCAACTTAGATTTATCTGGATGTATGACAAACCCAGGGTTTCAAACTATTATTTGGTAGCTAATACAGCTGATTTAGCCAACTCCATGGTTTTGCCAACTATTAGGATATCATCAAGATACGCCATGACAATATGTCTTTGTTTCGCTAATGTTGCCAAGGCTGGTTTTAATATCTTGGTAAATAGTCTAAGGCTGATGTCAACCCATTAGGCAATACTTTATACTGCCATAGTTGCCCCATCCAGGTAAATTTTCAGGTATCTGCGATGACCCTTGTGAATGGGTACTGAATAGTAGGCATCTTTTAGATCAATGCTTGCCATAAAGTATCCTTTGGAAATCAGTTGTTTAGCAGTTACAAATGTTTCCATTTTGAAATGTACATACTTAACAAAGGTATTTAGTGAGGTTAAGTCAATGATGATGCGACATCCACCATCTTTTTTACTTTTGGTAAATATATTTGAGACAAATTCCAAAGGATCATGTTTGGATTTCTCAATGACACCCTTTGTAAGTAACCTCACCAGTTCTGCTTGAGCCTCTAGTTCTCTTTGACTGAGAGGGTAAAGACCGTTTGGGTACGTGCTGAACTGGTGGCATGTTTTCGTGAATGAACTCTATTTTGTATCCCCGAATACTGTTAAGTATATAACTATCATTCGTGAGACACCTCCTGTTAGTACAGTTCCCCATTTACATGCTGGTAGGAACCAAACCCACCTACCTCCATGGTTATGGTAGTGTTCCTTTCTTCCGTTTGTTCATCGGTCGTTATACTGCTGGATGTACTGTTGATGTACTGCTGATTGGGGGTGGCGCATTTTCCATGGGGTCCGCTCTGGGCCCTGGCCTAAAAAGGCTTTCGGGGATAGTATGCGGACCCCGAGCTTTCACCAGTGACATAAATTTGACCTTGACTGGTGGACGCGGTGGGGTACTGCCGTCTGGTTTTTTGTGTGGGTCTGCTCGTTCCGGGGCCTGCCCTCATGAGGCCAAATGCTTTGGACTCCTCCTCCAGGTCTTTCACTTGTCCTTCCTAATAACAGGATCTGCGGCTCTGAGGCCGGTGTTTTACACAGTCCTGCAAACCTGGGATTGAGGGCAGGTCTTATTCTCTCCTTGCGGAGGTTATTTATCTCATATTGGGTGTAGCACAGCAGAGCCAGAGTGTCTTGCTGGTTTGTGGTCATATCCACCCCATCCACGGAACGAGCATAGGCTGTTATCCCTGTCGTCAGGAGCTTGAGGATTTTAGCTCCTGGTTCCGGATACTCTGTCCCCCCCCCCCAGATTTGGCTGTTAACAGCCGGTACATTGAGCGAACTGCAGTTTTCCAGCTCTAGTGCCTCATTAAGTACCTGTCTTGTAGGGGTTTGAGGGACAGGTGGTTGATGCTGGCCGCCAGTTTTGGCTCCAATGGCCGCCCTGCTCGTGGTGAAACCACGTAGCGGATCTCCACACCCAGCAGCTCTTCCTGATCCTGTACCCCAAGCGTACTCCCGACATCTTCAGCCAATGACCCCTCTTCCTGACCAGCCCAGCC